>MU623503.1:0-69518 GCA_025201765.1 Daldinia sp. FL1419 | reverse complement strand
TAAATTAATTATATTATTATATTAAATAATAAAAAATTAATTAATTAAAATAATAAAATTTAAATTATTAATAATATTATTTATTAATTATTTATCAAATACAAATATATTATTTAAAATATATTTATTAATAAAATCTACAAAATGATCCAAAACTTTAATATTAAATATATTATCTACCATATAATTAATATTATTTTAAAATATCTTTTATTATTTAAGGTTTTATTAATCCTATATATTAATTTATTTTTTTTATATTAATATTTTATTTAAATAAATAATATTAATAAAAAAAAATTAATAATTAATTTAATAATTTTATAATAATTATATAAAAATTAAGAAATTAATAATATTTAATAAATCTATAGTACATATAATCCTATAAATGTTATAATGAAGGTATCTCCAAACAAAACTATATAAACATTAATAAAAAACAACTAAATTAATTTACAATTAAAAAAATAAATAAAATAAAAATTAAATATTAAATTTATAATATAATTACAAAAATAAAATAAAATAAATAATAATTAAATAATTTATATCTTTAATTTAACATATAATCCTTAAGAAATACTTATATATTTATTATTATATAAAAATAAATTTCCCATTTATTTCTTCTAAATAACTTTCTTCTTTAAACAATTACAATATACCAATCTTACCCCTATTGTTATTTACTTTATTATTATCTTACTTTTATCTTACGTACGTACCTACCAATAATATATACATTTTTTCACCCTTAAAATGTTTATACAACCTAACAATTGAAAATCTAATATATTATAATATTATATATATTGGTAAAGAAGAATTTTTCCTGGCATTTCACCAGGCATTTTAAATTTCTTTTATTAAAAATAATATTATATTTACATTTAAAATTATTAGATTAATATTATTAAATATTAATAAGGTAATTTTAATATTAAATATTATTAAAATTATTTATATATCATCATCAGACCTAAATTTTGAAAGGTTACCAAACTTATTTTAAATATTATAAATATTTTAAAATATTAATAAAACTATTTATTAAATTATTTTTATTAAAAATTAAATTATTAATTATTAATTTAATTTATTAATATAAATTATTAATATTATAGATAAATTAAATAAAATTATATATAAATTATTATATAAGGTAATAAGCAAGAAGAACCCACAATTAAATAGAAGGATATAAACAATAATATACTAGTGGGATCCTCTAGGAGGACCATATCTACCCAGGATTGCTCTGTGCCTATTCTGAACTGTACCCATTGGAATCATCCTTCCTTGTATCTATTTCTTTGTCCTCTTCTTTGTTTTTTTTAATTATATATATTAAAGAATCCTGAATAAGAATAAGTATATTTTTGAAAAGAGGATTATGTTTATTAGGGCTTGAGCCTGGATATACCGGGAAGTTGTTAAGGATCTGTAGCGGATTGTTATTGGGGAATGGCAGAGCGTTTAATACCATCTGCTGGTATTGTAATATATAAAGTGTTTTTCTATATTAAGGTTTGATTATTTCTATTAGAGGGTGAGTTCCAATAAGAATATAAAATAAAGCCAAAATTATGGCAATATAGCTTGTTTGGATAGGCGGTAGGTAGGTTTTCTCCGGAACACGGTTCTTACCCGGAACAAATACTAAGAGATGGACTGGATACCTGTAATATATTCTAGGTAAATTAGGGTAATAATAAATAAATAAATAAATAAATATATAAGGTAATGTTATTAAAAGAAGAAATGGTTAATTTATAAGAAATAAATTATATATTTTTTAAATATTAATAAATTAAAAATAAATATTTACAATATGGAAAATCTTTTATTTAAATTGAGGGAGAGGTTATATGGGTTAAAAAGGAAAGTATAGATCTTGAGGTTTTTGAGGAGGTTATTAAGAAGGATCCCTTAAAATGGCAATATTAAGTTTTTTAATATTATAAAATTTATAATATTATTGGTTATAATGTAAGAATATGTAAATTAATTGAAATAATACCTAAAAATAATAGCCAATTAAATATTTAATTAATTTTAATTGTTTTTATTGAATTATTTATGATTGAATTGGAGGGGTTTTGAATTTTGGGTGGTTGATTAGTTTGGGCGGTTGATTTGTGGGGCACGTTATGTATTAATATTTTATTAAGTATACCTGTATAAAGACCAAATAATAAATCCTAACTTAGTTCTCTTATATAAGTTCTACCAGCCCCCGATTCATATTGAGAATATTTGTCACAGTTCAAAGGCGGCTTCTGAGCAGCAAGCAGCAAGACTCTGTTCTTTAGTATAACAGAGGCTCCTTACCTAGATCATAATAGCCAAGCCACAAGATTTGTTCATGATATTCCGTTTGATTCTGTATTCGATGAAGCCGTAGAATACCTACTTAGCTTCTTCGAGTAATGAATCAAAGCAAATTATGCTTTTCGATATTTCGAGCTGAAAGACATTTACGCGTGAACCTAGTAATTTTTCCCTCTTGATACCTATGTCTACCTAGGTACCTACGGTTTAGACCTAGGTCGTTCAACGTTACACAAAACAACCCATCATGTTCGAGCTTCTACTTCGGGGACTTGTTGCTTCCTTGGTTATAAATCAGACGTCGGAATGTAGCATATAGAACACTAAATGCTATTGCCATATCTTTCGACTTGCTCGTCCTAAGGAACCGCGAAAGGAGAAACACCAAGATAATCCGTAATTGATGAATCTCGGCAGCTAGGGACAAGCAGAACTCTGAAGAAAAAGGTAGAAGAGCAACTCGCATTGCCCCTGTCTCGTTTGAAACTACACCATCTATACTAGATAGATCTAGACGCTGTAGTAATCAAGCAGATCATCGTGTAAATCGCGCCACGTTCAGAAAGTCGGAGGGATAACAGAATTTGGGGGATTTTAAAGCCTCGAAGAGATCATGATATTCGGCATAATACGCGCGTTCCCCAACAACCATTTTAGTATACATACATACCTACGTATGATGGGTATCTTCCTTTATGCCCGAGAAGTTGCATCTTCCTTCATGCATGGTCTTTATACCGAATCGTAGCTGGGGTCCGCTTCCTTCGCTTGTGGTGAGATAGGGAACCGCCGATCGCTACCGTTCCGATCTTTCAGCTGTGCGAGGCAGCGAGTCGGGATTCGTGCTGGTATGTGCCACAACATGAAGATCCACTTGCTAAGAGCCAGTTTGGGGGTGAGGCTATCTATATTGCTGTGTTTGGCTATGATTTGAGACGAAATCAGATCCAGATCGATTCCCTAATATCGGCAAAATAAAGAGAAGCCGTAAACGATGAACATATTATTCAATATATAGTTTCTGTATTTGTGGAAGTATCTCCAAGCCTATGTCGGCGACACCGGCCACCCAGACCTTGTGTTGAATCTACTCGACGGCTTCCCCAAACCCCAGAAACTCACTAGTCTAGGCCCTTTTGAGAATAACAATGGCTTCTTCATTCACGAAATACGCGTAATTATGATTGTATTCGCAGAAACTTTTAGCGTGATAAGGTCTAGTCATTGGAATGTATCCTTGCCTATGATTTTCGTGATCTTCCATCTCGCAGGGTATAAGCAGATCAGACAATCATAGTTATTCCCAAATATAATCGGTTTAAGCTATTTATACGTCTACTCAGTTTTTCGAAAAGTATATCCCTCGTTGGTCATTCCTAGTTAAAAATATCCGCATATATCTCATCCTGTTTCGGGAGATGTGTGGTATAGTACAAAGAAACCCGGCGCAAATCCATCTTGACCCCAAGCCGCAGGTGACTTATAGATCCCGCGTACCGTTGATTTAGAGTTATAATTGCTAATCCCGTCTAGTTCCTATCCCGAAAGGATCCATATTTCTTGTCCCGGTCACCTCGTGGCCTATCGTCACCACATCATACGAGCCCTTGCTAGATTCGGTGCCGATAGACTAAGCTGGCGCCAGCGACTGTCACCGTTTCATATTTCCCCTCCTGGAACCTTTAAGATCATAGGAATATGCGGGATGCGTATATCCCGATGAATGTTCCCTAATATTAGGGTCAAATTGAGTTCCGGAGTTGACTCCTCTGGGCCCTCACTGGGCTGTAATAGGCAGGGCTCGCGTGAATGCTGGGTACTAGGTTTAACACTACCTGATATATCCTGCGGTATTATTTGTCGTGAGAGCCCGGAGGAATCGAAGTCTCAAGTTTCTCTAATGCAAACGCGGTTCCTTTCCGGGACGTGTGAATAAGCCCACATGATCACTTGTGTATATCCCCATGCTGAGGCTCTAACACGGCACTTCTGTAGGCGTATGTGGTGTCACCTTGATACGTGTATTCGATTCGTACGGAAACCCACGCTTATACACACAAACACTGTTATTTCTCATACCCCCATTAGGTACCTAGGTAATTAATAGATGCTAATTTCTAACTGGATTAATCGCTTTATGCATGTTGTCGGTATGATAAATAACGCTGAAGGGTGTACTAATATACATGGTTGGATATAAGGAACAAATTGTAACCAACATATCTTCCCGGTGCCCTTACCTGGATAGGTACCTATTCACCACCTGCCCAGCACAAATGGCGACAATCTATCCGTAATCACCGGGCTTGCATATTGCTATAATCTTCTATAGCCCGGGTTAGGAAAAGTCGGCCGAGGCATCTAATGTATAAAATGAACATGTTTCCTCGTTCTCCCGGCTTGCCTATGTAGTCCTGTCTTAACTCGCAAACATATTCTCTTATTTATAGAGCACCCTGTTTCAACTCGTTCCGTCTCTACTAGCTACGATGGCCTTCAAATTCACCAAGCCCAAGGATAAATTAACCTGGTTCATCACAGGGTGTTCCTCCGGGTTTGGTCTTTCACTTACACGTATCGTCCTAGGAAATGGACACAAGGTCGTTGCCACTTCGCGAAACCCCTCACGTACCCCTGAGCTAGTGGCTGAGGTCGAAAGCAAGGGGGGAAGATGGCTGAAGTTAAATGTAAATGATCACAACAGCCCAGAAGTCATCGAAGAACTTGAAAGGTCGGGTGTAGAGATTGACGTGTTGGTAAATAACGCCGGCTACTCGATTCTTGCCCCTGTTGAGCTCGCGACCGAAGATGAAGTCCGTGGACAGATGGAGTCCATGTATTTTGGGCCCCTACGCCTGATCAGAGCTGTCGTCCCACATCTGCGCAAGAGGCGATATGGCGTCATCGTGAATATTAGTAGCGGGGCTTCGCTTGAGGGAAGAGATACGATGGGGCCTTATGCTGGAGCTAAAGCTGCTCTTGATGGTACGCCGTCTCCTAACTTTTGCTCTCGTGCTTTTGAAATACTAAATTGGTAATAGGTGCAACTAGGGTCCTAGCACAAGAGGTCGCGCCATACAATATCCGGACTTTAACAGTTGTTCCGGGTGCATTCAACACTAACATAGCTAACGTTACCACGCCGGGCAAGATTCCATTTCCGGGTGACTACAAGGGCTCAGCCTCTGATATGATGCTGCAAGTATTGTCAGGTGCCGACTTGCCTGGCATACAGTTCTCTCTAGGTGATAAGGATAAGGGTATGAAGGCTGTATACGAGGTAGTGGTAGGTGAGGGTATTGGAATTGGGAGAGAGTCTGAGCCATTACTCCTTCTGGGTTCCGATATGACGGCTCGGGCAAAGGCTGTACAGCAGTACTTGGGTCACGCTCTAGAAACTTTCAAGGAGGTCACAAACTATGTTGACGTTGCCTAAGATGTGGCCCCTTTTTATTACTTAGTTCCCGATTAAGCGTGGAGTAAAGGGCGGCGGTGCCTGACAGTTAGTTTAGACAAAGATCGTATGTATATGGAATAGGGCACTGCCCATTTATCACCAAGTCGAATCGGACCCTTAGGTATGCTAGTAAAACTATGGGTCAAATTTTCACGGGGCGGACCAAGAAGCAAGGAAACAACTTCGTTGTTCCGCGAGGAACATATCTACAACTATGGCTAAGAGCGACTACATATATAACGAGTCCTTTGTTCTATATGTATCACAGGATAGCACCCTGACACAAATATCTTCGCCATAGACTAGCAGTAGCATTCAGAGGGTGCCTGATTATCATCCCTTGATGATATGGAATACTGATACATAACAAGAATCGAATAAAGCACTGTGTAAAAACTCAAAACTTTGGTTTGAGTCTATCTCCATCGAACTGCAGGTATAGTTAATTCTTTTGGTGTTTGCCTAGAGATCCAAATTATAAAAAATATAAAAAATAGCCCCTCAAGTACTAATTTTGTAGGAGTAGTGCGTACTCTTTTATCCGTTTTCTAGGTATTGTACACTCTCCCTGCTGTTTTCTGTCGATCGTCTGCATGGCCGCTTGGGGTGGCCATTATTATGACTCATTGGATTTGGTTGGAGAGTTCTGTATACTGTCGTTACTAATGTGAATTCCACGCCTCCGTCTTAATACCACAAGGGCCCTGGAATTTTGACTCCAACTCCTTCACAGGAGTTATTTTATGCATATGCTAGGCGGCTAAATCACGTTTAAGATGCTTAGGGGCATCGTATTATTCTTTTTCTTTTTTATTTCTTTTTACGTTTTATTTCTAAGTGTACATAGCTACTCATGATCAGAGCCATGAGCTAATCCATAGCGACAAAGTGGTCATCACTAACCCCTGAATACTTGCCTAGTCGTGAAGGGTGGTTTATATAATTTATATGCGTGTGCTGGAACTCGCGGTGGTAGAGGTAGTAGTGGGCTTGTGCCAAGATTGTCCAGATCACACATCCCTTGCTGCCGGAGTGCCCCTGTCTCCAGGCAAGCAAGCTGGATTCTTCCCAAGAGAGTATATCTACTGGTCGTAGAGGTTACTTGAGGGCACCATTCCCTGTTTCCCGTAACATCGCTCCTTTTGCTTCACATCACTTAGCCAAAGAAGCAAGGTTGGGTTACTTATGGCCGTGCTTGAGCATGTTATCGAGATCGTCACTGAGAATAAATAGTTGCTTGACTATTGGCTTGAGTACGGACTGTCCTACTTGACAGGTCTCAATATTTCTCTGTTGTGCGTTTACAACGGTGAGAGTGTCATTGGAGAATGAATTTCGCTCAGACTTTTTTTTATGCCTTGGACCCGTCCCGTCTATGCTTGTCCCCCAGTCCTCCCAAAGTAACCGTTGCTGATGCCAAGCTTCCGACCAGACCCGATTTGCTCTGACCCTTTCTGCATACATATACTGTAGCTCCTCAAATACTGCATACCAATGCCGTCGAGTTTGTACTCCAATTAACGAAGAATTATTATACCAGAGAGGGGCGAATAATATAGGGAAGAAGAAGAAACGCCGCATATGCCGCCCTTTAGAGGTATCGCCGGATTCCCAACACTTGAGCCTAGCAATGGATTGCTGCCCTTTTCTATTTTTTATTTTTTTCGTTATGTATGTACAATCATATCGACATATACTCTTTTTAAATCGTTTTCAACGCATCTCAAAGGAGACCCTGTGAACTATAAGCGTTCGACCGACTAGGTGGCTCATACCAATTTTGGTAAGGATGGTTTGGAAGACTGAAATCGGCAAAACTCAATGGATTAATATGCACCGGCCGCGGCGCTGCCAACTGTTGAGGTCCTGATTGCTGGACTGTCGGTATCATTTGATGATGTGATGGTGTAGTAGTCAAGTTGGGGTGAATGGATTCCATCCGCCGGTACTGTTCTTCAATGCCCATCGCTGCCTTATTGCCGCCGCCAGCTCGAGGCAAGAACTGTGCTACGAGGCCCTTTTGGCCCATCTTCTCCCAGCCCCAAGACTTTTTGAGGCCCTGGATAACGCCTGAAAGCTTCCAGCCCGTCTCGTGATCGATCTTTTCTAGGATCGACACTACTTCTTGTTGTTCAGCAAGGTTGGTCAGGATCTCTGCGACAATAGCCAGGGAACGAATCGAAACACTAGCAACACCGCGATCTTTGGTGTGCGCTACGATGCCACAGACTTGGTGGGCATGGTGCTGCTGGACTCCTCGTGCTTCCTCTGAGTTTTTAGGAAGGATTGGGTTTATCTGCGCAAGCAAGCATTGTGCTGTATGGTAATAAAGCCTGCCAACAATGGCAGCGCGTTTGATGAGCCTGGGAAATCGTTAGTAATCTCGGTTGGAGTTTATACTAATGACGGATGCGATCGACTCTTCAAGAATACGAAATTTACATACCAGACGTTGGGAAACAAGGAGTTATTTGGACCTGTTTGCTGAGAAGGATACAAGTATCCAAATGGGTGCATAGGACGAGGACATGAGTTATTCCAGTCGTCGCACATGGACTTGAGCCGTTGCCACTCAGCATACCTGGCCTGTAACCGGACTTGTTCGTCATGAGGGCTAGGCTCTTGAAATTTAGGGATGCTGGCGCGGAAGTTGGCGATCTTGGCTACGATGTAAAATATTCGATGCACCCAAACCTCTTCGTTCCCGGTATCCTTCTCGGTGTTGAAGTCCATATCAAGACCCCATTTTTCCGGTTCCCATGCTGTTTGCCAGTTAAACGCCAAGCACGAGAGAAGCTCCATGCCCACGTTTAACCAAAAACATGCCGCCCCTAGACCCTTACTCTTGGCGTTCCATCCGCACTCACGGATGAGAGCTCGCGCACCTGCTATATGACTCATTCGTTTCGTCGGTTTATCGCTCATGATCTCGTACACATTGAGCACTACAGCGGTGGTTGCACATTCGGCGGTGTCACGCTCGGGATTTTGTAGGCTGCGCAAAAGCTGTGTCGTTGCCGTATCGTAATAGAAGAGAGCTTTGTCGTCGCCGTATTGTTGTGTGAGCGTCAGATGCTTCACCCCGCACGCGAGGAGTGCATTCAGGAGCATTGGACATTTGAGTGCTTGATAGGGGATTTGGCGTGAGAAATGCTTTTCCTTATCGAGGCTATCCATCCAAATACCAACCTCCTGGACGAATACCTGCATAAACATCAACTCTTCGGGTGAATTGAGATATTCCCGCTCCCCCGACTTTTCGCTTGAAGGTGTTAAAACCCCTACATCGGCGTCCGGTTCTACGTTACTGTCTCCCGAGCCTCCCCGAAAAGTAGACGGCGGTTCAACGCCAGTGAATCCCGCCACAGAAGCCGCCGTTGATACATCATCACTTCGGTACCCGTTATGTGATGCAGCGCGGTTACTTTCAACTTTGGCAGGTCCAAAAGCGTCCAATATCATATTACTATACCCAGTTGGGCGCCCGGATCCTGGAGGTACCATAAAAGAAGCTCCGCTTCCCTTCCGCAAGTGTAAATGGTCACCAGTAACAAGATCTAGATGTGTTTGACTTCGGTTGCTATAATAATGATGCGATGGAGACACAACAGTCGTGGATCTACTCTCCAGTTTAACTTGAGTATCTAAACTTTCCACAGCTCCTGGCTGAAGTTGAGGTGCGGCACTAAAGTTGGATTCTCGCGGCGGGGATAGAGCTCGACTATCAAGGTTGGCATATCTTCCTAACCCTCCCCTATATTCCGACGCGATAAGGCGGGATTCGTCTTGAAAGTGAACTAGGTTCGATATTAGCTTGGAAAACCCTTCGGGGCTCACAAAATTATATGTTAACATACCTGCCCATTCATCTGTTACGGGGATATAAGGTGGTTCTCTGCAGGTCATATCAATGAAGTTGAGCCGCACGCCTCGTTTACACTCCCTATTGCTTTTTCGACAATTGAGGCAGTCTGGTGTGCCCTCGTCACATTTAAGATGTCTTTCTCTACAGGTTAAACAACCTGTTCGCACTCTCCTGCTCTTGGCGGGTATTGCATCCGAGGATGTCATATTGGAGACGTTGTCGGGTTTGTCTGAAATATTTTTTGAGTTGGGTGGATCAGGAACGGATAGCCTTCGACGCTTCGAAGGGGGGAGATAGAACTGATCGTTTGAGAAGCCGTTACTAACAGTACACGGCAGCGAGAACTGCTCGGCATAGTGGTGCATCAATGGCGCAGGAGCGCCGGTTGGGTAGCCCACTACGAGGGCATTCAACGAAGCGACGTCGTATGCCGCCAGGACTACGGTGGAGGGAGCTCTCGAATACACGAGGCTGTCTGAGCGGGGGTCGAGTGAACGAAAAGAATGATATTAAACGGGGTTGTCCGGCTGGCCAACTTCTGAAAAGGGAACGACCGCCAGGCAAGTGGTCGACTACTGTCTTTGCAACTACCAAGCCGGTTTTTGCTCTGCTGATTCCGGCAATTCCGTTGACAAAAGCTACTTAGTTGAAAAGTAGTTGGGCAAATAGGCCTAAATCTAGGACTCGATGGTGGAGAAAATAAAGATATTCGTCAAAACCAGATGAGAAGGCTCAGTATGCTGCGCTGCATGCGAGTAGCCGTCTATCTCATGGACGGACTCAGGTACAGGATCTTGAGAGATGCGCCAGGTGTCTCGGATTCTGATCGAGACAACACCAGCTGATTGGAAGCTTCCGGTTAGGCGAGTCTGTGGTGCACCGTTGCAGAGTGGTACGTGGTGCCAATTTATGATTGGGGCCAGGATGTCGGATCTTTCCCCTTAACTCTTATCTTTATTATTCTCTTTCACCGAAAAGTCTAGACTGAGGCCAGATTAATATTTAGAGTAAGGCGAGGAAGTTAGATTAAAGAGATATGAGAAGAAACATATCCATATAGATGGAGCTAAGATCCAATTAGTTACAGGACGACGACTTCTGAGTTGAAACGAGTAGGTTAGGTATGTACCTCAAAGTAAGATAGGCTAATACGAATTCTGTTGCTTGTTCTCTAGGTACTTACTCGTAACAGTGTGACAGATCTGGGAGGGGGGAAACGCAATGACAGAAAAAAGAGCACAGCCTCCGTTCAAGATGATCTTAGGCTTAAGTGCTCTATATGTAAGTACCTACTTGACGGGATGGCGATAATGATTTACGAGAAAACAACCGAGGCATAGCCCTCGATATGGTTTATTCTTGACGTGCCGGAAAGGAGACGACGAGATAACTTAAATTGGACAACGGCCTGATATTAGTAGAACGTGGTCATCTACCAGCTTGTATTTTGGCCGGTTTACTGTCCGTCATCTGTTAGCAGAGGCCGCAGAAAAGGCTCTACTATACTTTCTAGAATTAACAGGGACTTGGGACTAGGTCTCGTGCAAAAATGGCTCCGGGGCTGATCGGTGGTTGACCACCAATTCAATATACTACAGGGGTAGCTTTCTGGCGTGCGATTCTCTTTAACGCCAAACAACCCCCCTGGTCGTATTTTCTTACCTTTTACATTGTTAGCATGATTAGTGGCAGCCAGAGCTAGACGTAGATCGGGCTGGGGTTTTTAGTTGAACCAACCATATCGATCAGGGCTGGCCTCCCACGACTTGTGGTGCCCGTTTGGGTACTGAGCAGGACCCCACCGCCCCAGATATGGTAGCATCCCGCACTCCGTGACAAGTATATTTTGTCAGAGAAGTGCTTCGGCTTAAGTTGCTTCCAGGAGGAAACTGAAAGTACCGAGATTCTGGAGAGTTGTAGCGGATATCCTTTTAAATAGCATCCGAACAGGGAATATTTGTGGTTAGATGGGCTAGAACGCATGAGTAAAAGTTGCAAAGTGTGAATCCATACGCCTAGGCTGCTAGGTAGGTAAGTATTATACAATACATGTGGGATGACTAGGTGCCGATGCACCGGACCCTGCCAAGCTTTTGAACAGGGGAGAAAACATTGATATCATACCAGTCATCGTTTTCCTACGCGTTTAATATATGGATGCTCGAGTTAAAGGTATGGGAGTATTGCTGATTCGCTTCTATACTTCGATGAAGATGGTACAATCCGTTAGGAGCCTGCTTCATTCGAAATTCAAGTCGATACGTAAAGATAGAAGATGAAATGCTAAAGGTGGCTGTGAATTTAGAAGCACTCATAACCCGTATCCACAGTTGTTTCGCTCATGTTTGATTGGGATGGT
Source organism: Daldinia sp. FL1419 (assembly GCA_025201765.1). Classification (NCBI taxonomy): domain Eukaryota; kingdom Fungi; phylum Ascomycota; class Sordariomycetes; order Xylariales; family Hypoxylaceae; genus Daldinia; species Daldinia sp. FL1419. The sequence goes on along the minus strand of MU623503.1, from coordinate 57,503 downwards.
TTCCCGTTTCAACTAACAGTGTGATCGAATCTGGGCGAGTCTCGGCAGCGAAACGAAAGCCCCTGTTAATTCGGTCTGTGCAAATAATACCGTATTAGGCCAACGCTGATCGAATAGCTCCTCACCGACTCTACGGCGCTAATGACGACCTAAAGCTATGTAATAAGCCTTATATTTAGCGTAGTTGCCCACGTCTGTCACGCGGAGACAATATGGTATGAATTTCTAGCTGACTCGCAAGTTGTAAGCCACCAAGTATCTTGCTGCACGCAAAACCGAGAGAAGAGCCGACGTGGACTTCAAGCAGCCAGCCTGCAGGTCGTGATGCAACATTAGTAATATCATATGATCTCTTACGAAGGTGAAGATACGTGTAACGCGTTTCTCCGTTATGCAGGAAAGGAGAAGAAGAAGATAGGTAGCTTGTTGACAAGTTTCTTTTTTTGACAAGTTTCTTGACAACTGCCCTGCCATGTGCTCGCTGCGGGTAGCTGCTTGCGTCCAGCATGCTGTCATTGGGCATTTTTGTGTCACAAGTTACATTGTTGTATTCGAGGGACGATGATAATTTGCGATTTTACCGGAGAAATATGTAGTCCATCGAGCAGAGAAACAGCTGACCGGATCGGCCCTTATTCGTACTGTATTGTACTACCTGGGTAGGCAGATTTGTGCTTAAAGAGTAGTATTTGATTTCGAGGGAGATGATGTACAATCTACGTCGATAGCTTAATCAGTCTGGGAACGTGGTAACGATCACTTATACGTATCTGTAGTTGTACTAGATGGAGGGGAGAACTCACATGCATTTCCCAAACATTAGATATTACTAAAGATGACGATCTATCTTAGCTACCGATACATATGATAGATGATCGCGTGTAGATCCGATGAGCTGATGTATGAATGGATTTATACGTTGTTAGATTAAAATGATCAAAATGACGATGATGAATTCTGACGGATTTCCCTTTCAAATTTACACGCGGTTTAGTGTCAGGTACGTGCTATACCTTAGGGTGCCTGGGCGCCTACCTGCTTAGGTACCTACCTCCTAGGTGGGTACTAACCTAAGCGGGAGGCATCTTCTATTGCATTAGTATCCATTTTTACCCCACAAACTCCACTATAAAACCTTCTTCGATAAGGTACTGACATTACCTAAAAGGTAGGTATACAGCGCTTCCGATGCTGCTGAAGATAAATAAAAAATAAAAAAATAAAAATAAAAACATTGGCAACTTTTAACGAATACTTCCTTTTCGTTCGATATGCGGCTCGGCTACAAAATTACAATATTTATTAATAGCACTCTTCAAGTTACTTCGAACGTAATAATTACCAACCACCTTGGTATATATAGGTATATACACCCTTGCTTCCATACCGGACCGAAATATTCATTATTTATACACGAGTTATGATGGTATGCTAAATCGACAATTACGACTGAAGCAGTTTCCTAGGTAGTTTCCCACTCGCCGCAATAGGCGATAGTATAACGTGACCAAGAAGGATAGACCTCCCATATCGAGTACATCAACGGCTAAGTTCTATTAAAATCATGTCTCAACATCAGCCTGCACAGCCCAAGTCAGTCCTGCGAGGACATCGTACTCAAGTCCATGTCACTACCTTCATCAGGAACAACCAGAGATTAGCATCTGGAGATGCAGACGGATTTGTGGTACTATGGGATCTTACTATTATGCGCCCCCGAGCTGTCTGGCGCGCTCACACAAACGCGATCCTCGGCATATCCGACTGGGAAGACGACAAGATAATCACGTAGGTCTAGTCTCATGTCACAGCATAATGCTTTTATATCTATCCCCTATTCAAACCTGGTTCTGAAATGGATGGCCACGTGGCTGAGAAGCATCTCTCAGACATGGTAGAGACAACCGCTTGGCGGTATGGAAACTTGCGCTCCAGGATGAGACTGCCATGAGCACCGCTTTGCCTCTTGACGAATCCTCACCTGAGCGACCACAGCCCTGGTTACTGCATATACTCCATGTGAACACCATGAATTTCTGTTCTTTTGCGTCCTGCCCTACAGCGCCAAGCATTACTCAGGGTGAGCTCTTCATTGCTGTACCTAACACATTAGAGACCGAAGCTGTAAGCCTCCCCCTCCCCCTCCCCCTCCCCCTGCTTTGAGATTTCTTCGGCTGGTATTTCCGCTCACCTCCCAACGAGGTCGATATTCTCGAACTGCCAGGCCAGACCCGACTGCATACTATTAATATAGGAGATAAGGGGGAGAAGAAAGGCATGGTTATGTCTCTATGTTTGTTTTGGCGCCGAGAATATCTAACTCTCGCTGTTGCCTACGAATCCGGCCTTGCAGTAGTCGCGCAACTTGGAAAGGGTGGAACGTGGGACATATTATACAGAGCACAAGTCCATAATCAACCGGTGCTCTCACTCGACTTGGACCCCTTTAAAAGTTATTTCTTAACTTCTGGTGCTGATGCCATTATCGCGAAGCACCCGGTTCCTACCGCAACTTTCCATATCCGGGAATCACAGCATCCGCCGAAGACAAGCGATGGGAACATTGGAGCCTCAAATACATCCTTACTCTCAGCTGTACTGTCGCCAGAGCCCAGGCCCGAAATACCTCCGAGACAGGAGAAGTTGGCTATTGAAACGAAACCCCTGAAGACAATCAATACTAAACACTCCGGACAGCAAAGCCTGCGTATCCGGTCCGATGGCAAGATTTTTGCGACCGCGGGATGGGACTCAAAAGTACGCGTCTATTCGGCCAAGACCATGTCCGAACTGGCAGTGCTGAAGTGGCACGACGTTGGCTGTTACGCAGTTTCTTTTACAACGTTGGATGACGGTCAAACGATAGCTCCCTCGAAGCGAGATGTTGATAATGTAGAAGCTAGTAAAGGGGTCAAAGATGAAGTATCTACAGCCAAAACTCCAGATGACCCAAAGCCCACCACGATAGTCGCGTCTAAACTAGGTCAACTCCGTGTTAAAGACCGACGAATTAAGATGGCGCAAGAAGCTCATTGGTTAGCTGCCGGTAGTAAAGACGGAAAGATTAGTCTATGGGATATCTATTAGTTGAGTGTCAACTATTCTCCTCGGCAGGGCTTTATAATATTAAGAGTTATCTCTTCTTCTAGCTTTCCTTCCCCGTACTACGTAACTAACAAATTTATAATTAATTACCTGCGTTACCTATATCAACTTAATAATGGTCTGAGTCTCATAACGGCTATGCATTTGTTTTATTATTGTATATGGTCTTAAATCATCGACGCCGATGTAGCTGGTGGTCTATGAGCGTGCTTTCTAATATCTAAATTATCGCAGTTTTAAGCACCCTGTGTAACGAGCCCGTTGGTATTCTCCTTCATAGCCGCGTCCAGTTCTGCCTCAGCAGGCGGGACAGCTATTCCATACCTGTCATATGAGAAGTTAGTTAGGTCAGGGTAGTAATCAGCCCAACCGTCGTCGATTTCTCCTAATTGGTGTGTATCAACATCACCCGCCTCGCCCATACGCCCAGCTAGGATCTCCTTTTCTCGACCCTCGTACTCCTTCTTGAGCATCGGGTGAGGACACCACACTACTCTCATACCGGCTCGTCGTCCGGCTTCGACTCCAGGGACGCTATCTTCAAATACAAGGCATTCCTCGGGAGTGATTGGCTTTTCGCCCGCGTCGAGGCTGTCATTGATGGTCTTTAGCGCAAGGAGGTAGATATCGGGGAGGGGTTTGCCACGGCCAGGCTGAATGCGCTTGTCGTCACCCAGCACCCTTCGGTGGGATTCGAATACGGAGAATAATTCGGTCCACTTAGCAGTCTTGACTGTGAAGTTGGACGTAGTGCTGCTGGTGGCTAGCGCAATATGGACTCTTTGTTGTTTCTTTCCGCCAGTTTCGCCCTTGTCGCCGTTTCTTACCCCTTCTTGGTCTTTGATATCCCACCAGCGCGTCCTTCCTAAGTCTCCAAGCAACTTCTCTACACCTGGCAATGGTTTCGCAGTTGGGAAATGCTCCTGCTGTAAAGCAGTGAGTTGGTTTAAGTAGTCGGACGGTTCCACAGGTAGTTGTGCCCATTCGTGAAAGAGGGCATTCGCATCAGGACCTGGTCGACCCTGCAACTTGGCCTTAATGGACCAGGGAAGCGTACTTTTGCCGTACTTTTCGAGGATGAGATTTATACAAAGGGTGTATATATCTTCGGTATCAAGAAGCAGACCGTCCATATCAAAGAGACAAGCTCTTATGGGTGGGAAACTTTTGGGGTAACCGTTAGGAACTTTTGCTATAAACACTTGGAGGAATGGGTCTTGACTTACTCTGTGCGAGGTGCCATTGTGTTCGATTACGATGTCTGAATGGTACTGCTGGGTGCGACACGTCAAACGTATCTAAGGTACTATACGATGTTGGAACCTTTTTTGTAGATTCTTGATTCTTGACGTTAGTGAAGTTGATCTTTAGCGATTTGGTAAGTCTCTATTAACCTTGTATTATAATTGATTATACCTTTAGCCCCGCCTAACGATAAGGAGCGACTACCTAACCTAGGTATTTAACTATTCTAATTGAATTTATGGCGGGGTACATTAGGAGTACCTACCTACCTATGCGGGGTAACTCTCCGGCCACGTACAATACATAAAATAGGACCAACAAGATATAGAATCGTAGTGGGTACAATACCTGTTCAAGGGGAGCTAAACCTTAAGGCATACCTACCTAGGTTATGCTGCTATGGTAGAGCTCTTAAACACATGCGCATGTATTTACATCCTATATTTGCATAATAAGCGGAGTTACCTCGACGCATACATGGACGTTACGTAAACTCAGCTCAGCTTTTGCCGCATTCTATGAAAGTCCAAGTGTTGAGTTTACTAACAAGTTCTTCTATATTCGTTTCTTGATATCAAATATAGGGTTTTCCGTCCAACTCTCCAAACCGTCCAGCCTCGGGTCTTACATCACAAAATTATGACCGGCTCGTCGGAAACGGCGGGAAAAGAACCCGATAAATCGAAAATAAATCAGTCGAATCAAGACGTTGACGATGATGAGTTGACAACTCCTGAGAAGTTCCCGCCCGAGGAAGAAGCTGTACGTGTGTATTTCGTCTATACATAAAACAAATTTTTATTAGCTCTTTTCTCTAATTCGCTTATCTCCATTCCATTTTTAGAGCCTATTAGGGGAGTCCAACGAGAAGAAGTCCGCAGCGAATACGCTATTTGCTGCCGCCAACTACGAGAGTGCTATCGCGAAATATGAAGAAGCCGCTTCAGTTTGTCCACACTACTTGGACTACGAGCTTGCGGTTTTGAAATCCAATATTGCAGCATGCCATCTGAAGTTAGAACAATGGAAGGAAGCTATCAAGGCTGCCACTGACTCTATCAACGGCTTGGATCGCGTAGAAAAAGCGGAAGCTAATCAGAGGGAGAGCGAAGATAAACAAAAAGAGACGAACGTCGAGGATGACGGAGTGGAAGAAGAAATTGTCAGCTCTGGGGCTCAGAAGAGTGCTCAGGCTGCAAAGGAGGAAACCGCTTCTGAAATTGCGAGAAAAAAGCGGCAGGACGATATCCTTAGGATTAGAGCGAAAGCTTTGATGAGACGAGCCAGGGCGAGAAGCGAACTTGGAGGCTGGTCGAACTTATCTGGTGCCGAAGAGGACTACAAGTTATTGTCGACTATGAAAAACCTTAGCATCGCTGATAGGAAAATTGTTCAAGCACAATTAATAACCCTTCCCGCAAGAACGAAAGCGGCTCAGGAGAAGGAAATGTCGGAGATGTGGGGGAAGTTGAAAGATGTGAGTAACGGCTGGAAAACGAAAATGTCTTTAGTACTTTGGATATCAGCGCTAATCGAACACTCACAGCTTGGAAACGGAATATTGAAACCATTTGGACTCAGTACGGAAAATTTCAAGATGGTCAAAGATGAGAAGACCGGTGGCTACAGCATGAACTTCTCCCAGAACGGCCCAAGTTAATAGTATGAATCTTACTGCTACTAGTTACCATAATGCTAATGTTAGACCCCGCCACTAGACTTAAACGCTTAACATTGATTTCATATCTGAAGCTGTCATCGCTTATGATTAAGGGCAAAGTATCTCCCGCGTCATATGCTTAGGTATTAATCCAAGGTTATTTTCCCCATTTCCTTTTGTCCTATGATGGATTCCACTTCTCAGCTGCACTAGCGAGGCTGCATTTTCCATACGAGACCAGCATCATATTATGGGACACTATGCATACCTTGTTTATTGACACATGGATTCAAGGGAACACCAATTATCGCGACAACCTCGAGTCTAACATTATATATCTGCTCGGAGTTATTAATAAGCAGGTTTATATTTTACCCTCAGGCCTATTCCATCTAGTTTGCGGCAAAGCAGTCTTTTCCCCTCGAAACCCAATAGAAGTGCAGCCACCCGGTCATATAAAATATTCAAAATAACCAATTAGAAGCTTCATATGTCGTAGATCTACGTCCGTTATTACGCTGAATCTAACCCCACTACGGATTACCGTATAGGAGCGTTAATGTTACCTACATCCAGTTACACGATGAACGTGGTAATCGGATAGATTTATCTAGACTGGGGTTCATGTAAGTGATCCCGAGCCCCGTGACCCGGCTTATAGCTACGACATATGAGATACGCTGGAAGATACTGAACGGCTATGCCGTCCGGACCCGTCCTTTCGCATGGATTTGGCTTATCGTGCACCTTAGTTAGCCGTGTTGCTATCTCACCATGAGCATTGTAACCACAATGTTGAGTAACCACCAAATATGCTTGATAAAGCCATTGGGTTATCTATAGCCCGCATGGCTTATCGTAAGGGATGAGACCGGTATATATTTTGTGGTATCCCGTCATGGAATTGTAGTTAGAGTTTCAAATCTCCTAGACGGATTTACTCCAGAACTCAGTTCCCTTTATATGCCAATAATCAAGGGCATCTTCCAACAAAGAAACCTTCCAATATTGACATACATCGCCAATATGCCCGCGGCCACGGTAACAATTGCTAACGGTGCGACATGGCAAGAAGTAGCGACAGATCGCCAGAGACACAGAGATGCAACGATCGCAGAGGTCAGTCCACCGGTGCCCGGATTACGCCAGGAAGATATTCCTCTCAACAGCACAGGAGTCCCCAAACTACTCCTCACGGAACAAGAGATAGAGATCACCAGCATGGATGTCGAGAACCTCGTCAAGAAGATAGCCTCAGGTGAATGGAGCTCAACTGTGGTCACCAATGCTTTCCTAAGGCGCGCCGGCCTGGCGCAAAAACTTACCAACAGCATCACCGAATTATTGCCTAAAAGAGCCCTAAATAAAGCTGCCGAGTTGGACCAGTACCTCGCTGCTAACAAAAAGCCCATGGGTCCGCTTCATGGAATCCCGATTAGCGTCAAAGAGCACATCAAAATTAAGGGCGAGGACGTGAACGCCGGGTTTGTAGCATGGGTCGGCCAAGTCGCAGAGGAGGACGCCTTGATCGTCCAGTGTCTAGAGAGAGCTGGGGCGGTAATTTATGCGAGAACCACCCAGCCGCAGACTTTGATGCAAATTGAGACAGACAATAATCTATACGGGTGAGTGATACATGTACCCCTCATCAAAACGGCATCTATAATACTTGTGCTCAGTTTTCTGACAATTGCCTAGAATCACTGTGAACCCTTACAACACGACCCTAAGTGCTGGTGGTTCATCCGGCGGGGAGGGCGCATTGATTGCCCTCCGAGGCTCTATCCTTGGAATTGGAACGGACATTGGCGGGTCTATCCGTGTCCCTGCAGCCAGCAACGGACTCTTCGGCTTTAAACCAACTACCCAGCGACTGCCAACTGCCGGATCGGTCCACGCCATGCCCAATGCCGAATCCATCCTCGGGACTCCTGGCCCTATCTCAACCAGTCTTGAGGGCCTCCACCTCTTCACGAAATCCATCCTCGACCAGAAGCCTTGGGTGCAGCAATCCGATCTGGTCGGGTTTGATTGGAGAGACCCAGCGCAGTACTATCTGGATAGGAAATTCAGGGTAGGTGTTCTTTACGGCGACGGGGTTGTGAGGCCGCATCCACCCGTACTCAAGGCGCTCGATGAGTTTGTTGGGAAGCTACAGAAGAGCCCTAATGTTGAGGTTGTAGAATGGAAGCCGTGGAAGCATGATTTGGCTTGGTCTATCATAGTACGTCCAATTTTCCCAGAATAACTTATATTGGTTTTTGGGGGGGGGGGGGAGCAGTTTTTCCTAACATTAAGAACAGGCAAAACTCTACTACCCCGATGGCGGCGCCGAAGTCAAAGCCCTCGTCGAATCTTCCGGCGAGCCCTGGCGACCCCTTATGAGCTTTATCCTCCACGAGAACTCCCACGTCAAAGCGCATACCATCCAAACCCTCTGGGAGGCAATATCCGAGCGCGACGCCTACCGCACGGCGTACAACAAGCTCTGGGACGAACAGCCCGTCGACGTGATTTTGTCCCCTGCAGGCCCTGGCGTTGCGACTAAGCACGGCACCGGCCGCTACTGGGCGTATACCTCGCAGTGGAATCTGCTTGATTACCCGGTCATCGTATTTCCTACGAAAGAAGCTGTTAAGGAGGGCGTGCTTGGAGAAAAGTACGAGTATCCTGCGGACTATAAGCCGCTGAACGAGACGGATAGGTATATGTATGGGCTATGGAAGGAACATGGCGCGAAGGGGTACAAGGATGCGCCTATTTCGCTACAGATTGTCGGGCGACGGTTCGATGACGAGAAGTTGTTTAGAGCTACGCGGATCCTGCTCGAAGAAGCCGGCTTGCCGGCTGCTGTTTCTGCGTAAAGGGGCTTCCAACCCGGGTATTTGTGGTTTAATGCACTTGAGTACCCAAGATGTAAAGGGGGGTGGACGTGGGCGCTCTTAATTCCTATCATATCAATGATCAGCTATTTGGGGCTTTTATTTCTATGGTATTTTTTGCTGGCTTGAAGTCTACGGTATTTCTATTGTCCTTTATAGGTATGGCTCGGCGAAATAGCCTATTAATGATTAAAGAGTCTCGAATTTCGGCCTATAGAAAGATGCGTGCAGTAATAACCAAGGCCTGCGAAGTTTAATGAATTCATACTTGCGATTTTTCGAATTGAGTAAATTTTTAATGAAAGAACATGCCCATTCCTAAATCACGATAGGACGCCAGAAAACCCAGTTGGGTTGGCGCTTTAGAGGCCGGTACGATAGATCAATATAAAAGGGAGTATAGATACTATCATGTGATTCTTAATCCTTCTCAGCCGATGCTTCTTCTCCCCTTGTTTCAACAAAACTATGTCTGTAGGTATAACCCGCCTGATTGCTATTATAGTCTCGGCCAATACAGCTTTCAACCCTTCCCCTTCGCGAGTCCCGGATCAAACATACCTGAGCACCGTCAATTCAACGCCTCTTAGCAGACTATAGATTCGGCGGTTATTGATTCCTTAAAAGGAGCAATACCTTCCCTCCATGGATATCCCACAGCGATTGACGCAAGCGGGTACCGGTCAGAAAGTGCAACAGACAACCGACATATATCCCTATATCGCCATCTCTTTTCGGATGCGTTTTGCGCTTACCCTAAATATCCATCTAAATCAGCGCACTTCTCGAATCTTTATCGCCGCGGCAGCACAAGTGTATAAAGCAAAACTCAACGCGATGAATCCATGGTCCGGCTTTCTGCATTTGAAATCGCAATCACTATGAGCACCCAATAAACCGACCGGGCCCCGTCGAAATCTAATCGGTATCGGGCTCCTTAATAGGAGTTGTTCTAGGAGCGTAACGAATCCGACGACAGATGTGTCCCCCTCATAGGCCCAGACGTCTCAGTTGAATACCGCTAGATATAGAATACACGGAGTCCTAACTATAACCGCCTCAAAGATTTTCTAGGAAATGCTGCTTGAACTTCTTATTCGCGCGATCGGGTGACCGGTACTGAAACTGGTCTCCGTGAATCTCGAAGGTGAAAAGTTTCTGATCTTCGGCTGAGGCCGCAACATTCGCTTCCGGCGCTGGTGGGACACTGACACGAAATACACACCCCTCCTTAGGCACCGTCTTTATCTTATTCTTTGCGGTAATGACTTCGAAGACGTAACGGGTATCCTTAATTACGATTCCTTGTATGCCTACGTGGCTAGTGCACCTACTACGCGACACCGTCACTTTAGCACCATGGAAATCGGCAGCACTTAGTTTGGCTGCAGCACCCAGCCCGCCAGTATGTAATTCGTTACCGAGTACTTCGCGGATGTAGCCCAGCCATAGTGTATTCATCGGCTCGAAGATGGCATACTTTAGATCTTTTTTGGGTACGTCGTAGAGACCACGTTTACGTCGCTGCCGTGCTGATAGGGGTTTCGATTTTAGAGCTTTGAGGCGTTTCCGGCACTCAATGCGGGCCTTGCGTCGAGCGTCGCGGGCGTTAGAAGGAGGTGGGGAGGTGGGCTTAAGGAAGAGAGGTCGGTGCTGGATCTTTTCGGAGTAGATGCGATTCGCACTATCAGGACTGTGGGCTCGCGCGAGGAACTCGCGAACCAAAGAGAGATTAGGGATATCGTTAGGTCCCATGTTATTGTTCTTTGTGTCGTATCTCAGTCGATTATCGTGACATTTGCGATCGGATAAGATTCGTGCTTAAGGGTGTGACGAGTTGAAATATTAAATTAAACATTGAAAGATGTCGGTTAATAAATACTTTTACGGAGGTAAATATTTAAGCTAAATACAAATCTACAACAATATATCTAGGTTAGGTTAATGCGTTAATGTTGAATTAGGTTTAGATACCTGAGAGGATTCGTTATAGAGTTTATAGAGTTTATTCACTGTGGTAGAGGTTTACTACGATTAGTCAGAATCGTGTCAAAATAAGTGCCGATTCTCTTACCACGCACCCCACTCTCTTATTATCATAACTAAATCAAATTATATCCTATAGTTTAGAAAGAAAGAAAAAGGTCTAAATAAAAGAAAATTTCTTTTATTGAATTGTTTTTTAAACCTTTTATTTCGGGTATTACTGTGTGGAAACTCTTTATTATGCGAATTGCTATATATTAGGTACTTTTTTTTTTGACGGCACTCCGGCTGCTAGCGTATACCCGGTACCTCCCTATCGATAAAGCTCTACTGGCGGACGCTTACTCGCATTAGTGCGAAATTATCCACCTACCCGGGTACCTACCTAGGTTACATAGGTACACCTTCTCAGCAGCTTCAAGGGCTGCAGGCGATTCACATGCTCTGAAAGCCTCGGTACATACTAACCTAACTGCTTACTTCTACTTGTTGCGCTTTCATTTACTAATCTCTAACCTTATTTTTATTTTATTTTATTTTATTTATCTTCATCAAGTCGCTTAAAATAATACTTGATTAAGTTTTATCGATCGGAAATTCAAACATAGCCATTGATTCCTGTCTATAGAAGCTGAAATACATACGTGTCCGGTCGACGATGATCGTAGCATATAATGCTTGCCTTATACCCCTAAATTGCTGAGAATACACCCTCAGCCGTAGCGAATGCGACTGCGAAAACCAACCTATTCTCTTCATAACGTAGTCGCATAGCGATAATAAATAATACTATGGCCCAAAACGACGATCCCACGCGCGATTCAGCGCCCGACCTCCAGATTCTAGGTGACCAAATCACGCTCCAGCCGAGGAGCTACGTCGAAGCTCGCCGCCATGACGACCAAGAGCCTTTGATGCATAACATGGCTCGTTTCAGGTCTGAGCCTCTACAGTATGCTATCTAAACCTAAGTTCCCCATGTCACTATTGCTATGAATGACAGAGAGGCTGATCAATGGCCGCCCGCCTGTCTAGGTTCCTGCGCGAAGTGTCTCTATACGTCTCCGGTACAGGATGGCGAGCTTACGACAACTTTATCGGACAACCTATATTCTACCCAGGCTTTTCCGAGAAGATGAAGAATGCCGTTGTATCTGCGCCCCTCCTGCAGAGTCGCATATCTCAACTAGCCGATAGAAGACTGGAGGTTGAGGAGAAGGAAGGTTGGCTTAATAAGGACGACAAAGATTTCGCTACCAAAAAAGCCCAAAGAAGGGCCGTCATAGAGTCTGGCATCCAAGAAGTCGCGGGAAAATTGACCAACGACATGATTTGCAAGTTTGAAAGCAAGACATTTATTAGAGGCGCGTATTATTTGGTCACACAACTGCTCACACGAGCGTACCATCAAGGTGGGTATTTGGACGATCTCGGGCCATTGGAAATGCGCATGTGGCATGTTAACCAGATGAATAGGCATACATGTTTCCAGCGAAGAAGTTTTACGGTTGAGAAAGGTAGCGGAGATAGCGGAGAAGAAGAAGCAGAGTATCATATTTCTGCCCTCCCACAGATCTCATGTCGATTATGTCTCTATGCAACTAATTTGCTACCGGCTGGGTTTGGGGCTGCCCGTTGTAGTTGCAGGCGATAATTTAAATATGCCAGTCGTTGGAAGCTTTTTACAGCACGCGGGTGAGTGCATATGCAATACTACTTCTTGTTGAATACCCAAATACTCACGTTCCAAGGCGCGATGTGGATTAGGCGGTCATTCGGCAACGACACTCTATATACTACCCTCGTACAAGCCTATATAGATACCCTACTCCAAGGAGGATATAATTTCGAATGTTTCATCGAAGGCGGACGTTCCAGGACAGGAAAACTTCTCTCTCCCAAGTTCGGTATTTTAAGTTTTATACTCGATAGTTTACTTTCAGGCCGTGTCGAAGACGCCATTATATGCCCGGTTAGCACCCAGTACGACAAAGTCATCGAAACAGAAGGCTATGTAACCGAACTTCTGGGTGTCCCAAAGAAAAAGGAGAATTTGGCCGATTTTCTAAGCGGGGGTTCGTCTGTTTTATCGTTGAGGTTGGGAAGGGTTGACGTCCGTTTTCACGAACCATGGAGTCTGCGCAAATACATCGACGACCAGCTAACTAAGATTACCAAATCCCCCGAAACCTTGAAGCTAGACGTTAAAAGTCCAGAAAATGCTGCCATCAAACAAAAACTACTCCGAGCTATGGGGTATAAGGTCTTGTCGGATATCAACGACGTATCCGTAGTGATGCCTACGGCGTTAATCGGTACGGTATTGCTCACGCTCAGAGGTCGTGGTGTGGGCAAGTCAGAACTAATGAGACGGATCGAATGGCTCATCGCGCGAGTAGGAGCAAAGGGCGGCCGTGTCGCGCATTTTGGAAACGCCCCTTTATCCGACGTTATAGAACGAGGGCTGGATGTCCTGGGAAAAGACCTCGTTGGCGTGGTTCAGGGCCTTGCCGAACCAACGTATTACGCTGTGGATAGATTTCAACTCTCATTCTGTAAGTCGTATTCTAAGTTACTTCCATTCTCCTTCCGGCCACACCGTCTGGCCGCAATTTGTTCGGGGTATTCATATATCAACTACTATTCCAAACATACAGGCGGCTTTGCGACATACTATGAATCAAGTACTAACGTGTCACAGACCGTAACATGACCATCCATTTATTCATCTCCGAAGCACTCATCAGCGCCAGCATGTATACGCGCGTTAAATTGGGTGGAGGGCCAGCCCACCAAGAAATATCTTACGACGTCCTACGGGATCAAATTTTATTCCTTTCATCATTATTCCGTGGAGAGTTTATCTTCCCAGGCGAAGGGCTAGCAGCCAATTTGGAAAAAACATTAGTCGGATTGGAAGATGACCGCGTCCTGGACCTTAAGAGAAACGAGCAGGGTAATATCTTAAGTATTGGGCTTGCAGATGAAGAGAGGGTCGCCGGCAGAGAGAACTACGATTTTTACTGCTTTCTCATCTGGCCGTTTATCGAGTCTACTTGGCTTGCCGCTGTGTCATTGATGGGACTGACTCCGCCTCTCGGACAGGAAGAAAATGGCATTTGGATTGAAGTTGCTAAGGCCCACAACACAGCGCAACTAGTAAGCAAGATTTCAGATCGCTACGTTAAAGAAATCAATGAAACTAACAAACATAATAAAAGCTCGGTAAAACGCTCTACCACCAGGGTGACCTGAGCTATTTTGAAGCGGTGAATAAAGAAACGTTGAAGAATTCGTACCAGCGATTTGAAGAAGAAGGAATTATCTACGTGGTCAAATCAAAGGACTCAAAAGTCCCCCCTCGCCTGCGTCTCGCCACCGAATGGATGCCGTCCCGCGACCCTGCCAAGTCGGGTGCTCTGCAACCGTCAGGTAGATTATGGAACTTCATCGAACGTATTGCATCCAGCAGGCGCGAAGGCAAAAATCGAAGAGATGGTGCCACGGTTAGCACGCGGGTTTTACGACTCGCAGAAACACTAGGTGCGAAGCTGTTCGAAGACGCAACCAATCCAGAAAGCCGAGCCGAGGCTAAATTAAATGATGAAGAAGTAGCAAAGCTTAAGAAAGCTGTTAAGGCGGAAAGGAAGAGACGGAGATTGGAAGGTCGAGCACGTTTGTGAGAAAGCGCTGTGTAAATCTGATGTAAGCTTGATACCAACCGCATCTGTAAGTCCTAAGTGTTAATGGAAGGAAATGTACTGTCCTATATCGGTAAACGGGTGAAGGGAGACCAACCCACTCCACTTCGCGGCCAGCATTCCCGTATTTCAAACCGAGCACGCAGCAAGACTTAGGATTTGACACATCGTATTCATAGCCTCCAACGGACCGGTTTGGAGTTTCTAAAAAAATTTAACGTCCATTTACCAGAATAAGGGTCGGTCTACAAGAAACACCCACATCGCTCCACGGGATCAACACCAACTGCATTGCAGATATATCAAAGTGTGGAAGCGTCTCCGGAAGACCCTGCCGGTGCGTATAATAGGGTGTGAAGCACCGCTCAACAAACATCGTTCTATGCACAAATGGTATATAGGCCGATGGACGCAGAATCTAGACCTCGAATCGGCACGTAAAAGAGGCACAGATGAATGCAGGGGGCTGCTCCGGCACTCCTCCGAGGTGGGTGGATACCCAAGCTACCGGGGCCGCGGGGATCGTGATGGAGAAAAAGGCTATATTATTAATCCACCGCGCTATGTCTGAACAGGGACGGGACTAGCACATGTGATGTGCGCAGGGAAGTTCGTTCTAAACCTGGCCGGGAATGGTCTCAGTCTTGGAAACATGGGGAGTACGAATCATCGTATAGATTATAAATGGCAGTCGACTTCGAAGCAGACCCTTTGCCCTCCCTCTCTTCCCCTCCTCCACGTCCTTCGGTATCGTCAAGCAGGTTAGCAAGTTGCTCCAACCTTCCATCACGGCCATGGCCTCGCCTCCTCCTGCTCACCCATATTTTGCACCGCGATATGTGATAGCTGCCATAGCTGTCTCGCTCGGCGGCCTAGTCAATGGCTACGATACGGGATCCATCGGCGCTATCACACACATGCAACAGTTCAAGGACTCGGTAGGCGAGCTCTCAGCTAGCATGCTGGGTATTACAGTGTCAATGATCATGCTGACAGGTACGCTGCCGTCCCTATTGGCCGGGCACTTCGCCGACAAGTTCGGACGTCTCACAGTCATTATCCCGGGCGCCATCCTATTCGGCATCGGGGCACTGGTACAGGGCTTGGCTCATGGTTTGGCCCAGTTCATTGCCGGGCGAGCGATCGCCGGGTTCGGCCAGGGAATATTTTTGAGTAACATCAACGTGTACATCTGCGAGATCGCGCCGATGAGATGGAGGGGCACACTAACTGGGCTGCCGCAATTTATGGCCACTGCTGGTGTTTGCGCCGGGTACTTCACTTGCTACGGGACTGTAAATATAAAATCTGACATGGCTTGGCGTGTCCCGTATATTCTACAGTGCGCCTTTTCAGCCGTTCTCGCATGGAGCTGCCTTTTACTTCCCGACTCCCCGCGCTGGCTCATGTTGCAAGGGAGACAGGCCGATGCGCACCGGGCTTTGGAAAGGCTTGACTTCAATATGGCAGAAGCTGAGCGAGACTTCCTCGTGGTTACTGAGCAGTCACCTAGCCTTACACCGTGGCAGGGTATCTCACTCTTATTCAAGAGGGGATATCGCGCTCGTACAATCTTGGCCCTATTCATTCTTGGAATGGTCCAGCTCTCCGGCATTGATGGTGTGCTCTACGTAAGTTGTTCATACAAATATCCTCAAATGTTACACAGTATACTAACTTTTCTAGTACGCTCCTATCCTTTTCGAACAAGCTGGTTTACCGTCGGAGAACGCTTCATTCCTTGCCTCAGGCCTTTCATCTATTCTGATGCTTGTCGTCTCCATCCCAGCTTTCTTGCTAGCTGATAAGTGGGGACGTCGAACCTCCGCCATCAGCGGCGGCATCACTCTGGCAACTTGCATGTTCTTAATGGGCAGTCTTTACGCGGCAGATGCAGTTCACCCCTATGGCGTCGCTAGGTGGTTTGTCATCATCGCCGTTTTCGTGTTTAGTCTTACATACTGTGCTACCTGGGGCATCGTGGGCAAGATCTACGCCAGCGAAATTCAGCCAGGTCACACGCGGGCAGCCGCTAACTGCGTTGCCATGGGTCTATGCTTCGGAACGAATTTCTTAGTTGCCATCTGCACGCCCATTCTTCTGGAGGCGTCCGCCTTTGGCGCGTACTTCTTGTTCGGTGGCCTTGCAATGGCTACCGTAGGTGTCCTGGCTTTCTACATGCCCGAGACCCGCGGCCGATCGCTCGAAAATATCCAGGAGGCGTTCCACCGACCTGCTGCGATGAGCAGTCTTACGCAACTTCTGAAACCGCTTGGCTTTGGTGCGCGGCGTAGAACTCATCAAACTGCTCACGAGAGCGCCTCGGGCGAAGAGACAGAGGTAGAGCTTAGCGATGCAACGGGTGCGGTTGCGGCCAGCGCTGTCTCGGTCGAAGCCGTTCCCAGAGCTCTAAGACTCGATGTTTCGGTGTAAATCCGTAGAGGGATACCCTTCGGTATAAAATTATAAAAGAAATGTCAGAATCGTGATGACTACCTAGGTACCTATATATTGTCCTAGATAGTGGATTTTGTCCATCAGGATGATATAAAAATATATTCACCAGCGAGTTACACGAAAATGATGTTAATTGAAATAAATCAGATATGCCCCAGTCTTCCGAATTATTGTGACATACTTACTTGCAGGGCCTACAAGGCCATAGCTCCCTACATCTCACTTTGATTTCACCTTTCTCCATATCAAGATCGTCGTCCATCGTTACTGTAAAAGATTCCATAAGCCCAGAGCAGCTCCGGCTAAGGGCATGAAAATTCTCACGCCATTCAGCTTTCCCCACAAGGTAATCAGATGTCGGGCAGTCTCTTGACTCAATTGCTTGCCTACTCCTGAGTTGGCCGCGATCATCTTGCTATTGATCCCGCCAATGAATATCACTGTGAAAGGAATAAGCAACAAGTTTGACAGTGCTCCCGCCGCATATCCCTTCCATTCCTGCCCTCGCCCGTGATGTCGGAAGGCTAGGTACAGATAGTTGAGGGCGATCGCCGCGCCCGTTGTTGGTAGATAATGCATCCCTCTAGTGAACTGTAAATTCCATCCTCTGAGTAGACCTTCTGCTGTGGTACCGCTTTGGAGGATCGCCGGTACTGCACAGATCGACAATGCAGCTATATTCCCTAGTGTAGATAAAGCATATCCACGTCAGCATCCTGTTCCTTGCTATTTTATTGGCATGGCTTACGCCAACGTACGTACCTGATATCCATGCGGAACCTAGGATCCCGCCTGTGGCCGCGAGGGTCATGGGGGCTGATAAGAAGGGCATTTTGAAAACAAGCAAAAGCTCGGTTCAGTATGGTAAATTCCTCATACAGATGCAATTATAAAGTAGTTAATAATTAGGTAGCTTAGAAGTTCTTATCGACATAAATGATATATCATCTGCACGTTGAAGACTATCCAAGTCCTAAGCCTCTAGGTTAACAGATTTACCCCGACGTTAGACGGTAAATTTATTACATATGAAGCCCGGACAAGTTGAAATCTCCGTGCGAGTCCGAGAACATACGACTAATGCAGTTCGTGAGGTATACGATAGAGGACTCAGTGGATCACCCGCCTCCTAGTTCCCCAACTTGACATCATCGTCACCTACGTGCGAGACGAGAAGCACGAGTACCTTCGAGTTGCACGATTTTGGGAGAGGTTTGGCTTCATTTTCGAGAAGATAAGGAGACGTCCGAATGCATCCCGTTGTTATTGATCAAGATTCCACTTCGAAATTCAGTTAAGACCTAGAACTAGGTAGATATAACAACGCCTTCGTAGTACGATACAAACCCCAAGAGAAAACTATTCCTTATTCAAAGTAACTCTCAACGACGGCGACGTAACACTAACCACCTTACCACCCGAATCTAGATTGAAAATTAATTCATCTACGGCAGCTGATCCGTAGATGACCGATTCGATAGAGACCCAGGTTCCGCATTCGGTCGAGAACATCTTGCCATCATTCCTCGGCGCATCTGCATCCTCAAACATCGCCTTAAACGCTACTCTCTTCCCTCCATTCTCCGCCGGCCCCTCGAGACCGCTCGGGTAAAGCCGAATACGGGGCGTTACCGGGTAGTATTGGTTCTGAAGCACGGTTGCGTACCACGCGAAATCCGTTCCGTTGCTGAACCATTGCGATATGCTTAACCCAGGGAGCCCATCAGTAGTGATGGTCATGGAAGAGTTAATCTTGTCGTTTGGATAAACGTAGTGTCCGTTGTATTTCGCTGCCGCCTCAGCACGAGCAGCCTCTTCGATCGCAGGAAGAATAGGCTCACCGATAGTGTCTAGTTACGTGTACGTGTAAGCGTCTATCTTCCGAACGACGTTATATAGGATATACGCACCTGCAAGACCAAAGCCTACATTTCCTGGGAGCTGACCAGCTACAAGAACGGTTATTCCTATATCGAAATCAGGTAAAATAGCCAAGAGAGCACTGTAATCACCAATATTTCCGGCCTTGTTAAAAGCCGTAGTATATTGGTAGGTGTCTTCCAGCTTGATCCGACGAGCACCCCAGGGCATTCCAACCATAGCTAGAGGGTCGGATGAGAAGGCGAAGGGCTTCAGCCATCGTCGTGTAGATACCGGAGAGAGAAGTTTGTGACTGAGGATTGCTTTGCCCAGTGCAGATACATCCTTGGCTGAGGCATACATGTTTCCGGTGCTTGGTTCAGATCAGAATCCCGAGTTAGAGAAATAATTATCCAGGACTTACGCTACAGATTCACCGATATCAAATGCCCAGCCTGTTTGATAATGATCGCCGGGGATAATGCCACGCGAATCCTCCGGCGCTTTGAGGAATGTGTTGTTCAACCCTAGCGGCTGGATAACACTCTCCTGCATCAGCGTTTGAAAAGTCTTGCCGGTAATCGTTTCGAGCGCATATCCGCTACAAACTATCGTTTAGCAAGATGTAGTTTTAATGGTATGGTATATACTATACTAACAGGAGCTGGAAGGCAACGTTGGAATACGCCGGAGTCTGGAAAGGGGCGAGAGACGGATAGAAGGAACCGATCCCGTTGAAGAATTCTATATAATATTGTCAATGTTTCCAATTCCTGTTTTATACTATTCCCAACTTACGCGCTCGATCGCAAGTCGGAAACGCTCCGCACTATGATTTCCTGTTCAGCAATTATAACTCATACTGCTAGTTTTAAAGTGCTTACCGGTGGCTTTTGATCTGCTGTCAGAGGTGGGAACCCATACTGCAGCACTTTGTCTCTTGTTTCCTTCGACTGTGTCAATTCTCCCAGTAGAGCGTCTGATACATGTCAGTTGAGAACCCGATAATCCTAGCGCTAATACTGACATTCACGGGGAATGCCCGTCAGCTGCGATGCTAAACCACCGAGCGTAATTTCGTCCCACGCCACGTAGTTTACCGGATCTGACCGATTAGCCAATGCTTGAAGCTCCGGTACATATTTCGTGATAGGCTCGTTCCAGAGCTTATCGCCAGCGTTAATCAGGAATGAGTATATCGTATAGATTTTCGTCAGGCTTCCTAGTCTGAATACGGTGTTCTCATCAACTTCCCTCACCCCCGTTGTATTCTGTGGGAGGTTCGGCGCCGTATGCGACAGAGAAAACAGGGGTTCCAGCTCATTTGCCGAGAAAACTTGGACTGATAAAGAATAGTTTTGGGCTTGCTCTGTGATATTGGCAAACACATCTTTCAGTATTGCCACCGCGGCCTTAACTGCCTCGCTCTGGGACGGTCGGAGAGGCTTGGGGAAAGCTGGCCCGTCAATGGGACATGTTGGAGAGGCAGCTGTAATCGACACGATCGAGCCTATCGAGGCCCCTATCTTGAAGAGATGCATTGTGGAACAACGAAGTATAAACAAAAGGACGGTGATTTCACAACCAAGAGTCTAATATCGTCCTTGGCAGTGTCATTATTGGGCCTGGACTAAATAAAAGAACCTGGAGAACGCAGGCAGGGTTCGACGCCAAGCAATACCCAAACGTCGTGCTCAGATCGTTGGAATCCTACATTGACGCGGTATACAGGGTCCCGCTAGCCAATAACAGGATGAGTTCTTGTCATGGCTAAAAGCAGAGCTCCGTATCCTGACGACTAAACTCGGGGTACCTGGATATATGGCCCCATTCGATGCCAGGCGGTGGAATTCTAGATTCCCCAACAAAGTTATTGCAGATTGGGACTGGAGTTCAAATAGGTATGATATCGTCCGCCTTGCTATCTGCTATCTCCAGAGCGAGATCGGCAGTGCAGAATCGGGGGACATCTTGGTAGGTTCACATCGCGATGGAAAAGGGGCTTCCGCGACCTTCCTATCCGGAGTCTGAGTTATCGAGAAACGCGCTACGAATGACTTTATACGGATAGTTGAGCAGTACAGATGCCCATCGGAGTATATGTAATAGAAACACTGTTCAGCGTAGCGTTGTCTTTTTAGGAGTAATTAAGACGCCCAGCCCAGACTCACCAACTCATGTCTCTAGAGTAAATCATGACGTCTTAATCCAGGGAGAAATTTCTATTTCAAAGAGCACGAAAACCTGGATTTGTTCTTCGATCCCGACTTGCCAACCCCGTTTTCGCGGTTAAAGTTGAACGCGTAACACTGCTACCGTTATGGTGACAACCAATAGCCTTGGCGTTTAGGCTGCAACGTAAGATAGCCCGGTGCCCACCGCCGGAGTGAGACACGGTCCAGCCTGAATAAGCGGTATGCCGCGGAGACCGTTCTCATAGAGGTAATCTAAGTCGAGGATCTAGGTAGAGAATGTGTCGGTCCTAGAAGTAGGGCTCATAATATTGCGCAATACTATATCATATACTCTCATGACTTGTTTCATTTGCTATTAGAAATTGGGGTTTTATATACTTTGGGATAATATCTAATGATTACCTAGTTAGCATACGATCTTATACCTAATCAGCATCGTGCCATACAAGTCAATATTCAAGTATATAGCCCCGGGGCCCTATATATAACGCAACGATCTACGTATACAACTGTCTTACTCTTACATTACTAATATCTTATACAGTTATGCTGATAATACGCAATGCGATTTATCCTTTCCGGGCTGCTTGTTATGGTGAGCCTCCATTCCGGGTATCTTTGATATCTACCATTTGAATAACAGGATCAAACCAGGTATTCACACGACACACGTTGGATAAGACCCAAGCGATCTACTCAACCTCAAGATCACTGATGCTCACGAAAGTACGTGTTTAGTCACTCTTGAAGGGTTACAGTATCTGTTTAACCATTAATTAGTGGCCTTCTCCTAAGCGTTCAGCAAAAGGGGTGGTTGGTGGGATTATTTGCCCAAACCAAACAATACTTTCCCAAGCCTAGTATTGATGTGACCTATGGTATCTGTACTATTAACTAAGAAGAGCTAAAAAAACAGATTTCATGAAGCACTTGTCCGACTCCTTTTGCCGTACATGTGACACGTTTGATAATGAATAATATAAGCAGAGTCTGATAGTTTAGTGGTTTGGTCTGACTTGAAAAGTTCGCATTAATGAGCTTATGGTACCTATAGCCCTTCTCCATAGACTAGTAGATTATAATATTGAGGTTTCCGTTCTTGTGAGAGCTACTCATGGCTGCTTAGATGCTTCTTATGGTGGCTAGAATGGAAATTTGGCATGATATCACGAAAAACAGCAAAGCCTACAATAAGACATGTGAGAAAGTGAACCAAGATGGTCAGTAGGACAGTGTGACTTGAATGACCGATGAATATCATGGCAGGTTTTGTTCCATGTGATCTTAGCTACACAGTTTTGATGTGGAAACTAGCCCTGACACATCCTATTCAGGCAGGTGATTTTCTATGGTGAACACCTTTTGTAGTAGTGGCTTCTGGCATGCTGCTGCGTCTCGTGTGTGTTTGCTTATATTTCATAAAGTTCAGTTATGACCTACCATGAGCGGAAGAGGTGCATTCGATGAGAGGCTGAGAAATTCCCCTTGTAGAGCTTTGTTTATAAGTTCCTCCAATACATATTCTCTTGAAATATCACTACTCCAGCTGCGACTCCAAGATGTATTTACCTACCTCTATTACGGCGGTACTCAGTGTCTCGGGTCTAGTATCCGCGATAAATTTACCTAACATCAATGGAACCTTCGTAAAACGCGAAGTATTACATCCCAACGGCAGCACAGTAAACGTATACATTCGTGATTCGTTCAACCACGCCCACGACAAGCGCTTCTACGGGACGTTTCATAACGACACCGAGTACAGCCATTCGGAGATATGCTTCGAGACCAATTTCGTCCCAACTACTACCGACGACTCGGCGCTTTCCAATGACTGCTCGGTTATCGAGGCGGAGCTACAAGCACACATTGGTTTCTTCGAGACAGGAGACTACAGGGGCACCGACCTCAACCTGCTGGCCGTGTGCGGAACCTGCGCGTTTGGAGCGAAACGCCTCGACGGGCAAGATGGACGGGTTGATATAGGGAGTAAAGATGTAGTGGACAATTTTAACTCGGCTTTGATCAGGCACGTATGGTTCTCGACTACTTGCCTATAATAAAGGCTTACCTAAATATTAGATTCGCGCGCGGAGGCCATGTCGGCACCACTGGTAATTTTACATGTCAGTCAGTGCCTATCAACTGGGCAATAGTAAGGGCTCCTTAATCCGCATGATACACGCTAGGTCTGTAAATATAAGCGAGTAATATAGGAAGAAACCTCAGCCACGAAGTATGTAGGGCGTATCTTTGTATTTCTAATCGGTGGTTTTACCGGTTAATAGACGTTCAGTGACAGTATAGCCACAGCACCATGAGAATAAAGATCATTGTAACTTGTTTTTATTAGCAGGGTCATATTTTGGCATCTATTTGCTTGATTCAATGCGGAGCGAGACCGCATCTCATAGATTGGACCTAGCTATTGGCGAGAAGGCGTAATCTATAGATAGATTGCGACTCATATCATCCAGAGCCCTGGTAATTGAGTTTAGGGTAGAATATATTACATATCCTTCGTCGATTACCACTTGGCCTCCTTGCGGTCTAGGAAGCCCTTTAGTATACCGACAATCTTCTCAAGAGCAGCCAGGTAGGTTCTCAGCTCGGTAGAAACCTTGTCCTGGTCGTCTCCTAACTTGGGGTAGAAGTCCTTGCGGTAGGGGCAAGCGCTCATGGCAGCGGAGAAAACGGGCTTAATGAGAATTCCGTGGTGGGGCTTAAGGGTCGAGCCGTAAGCGTTTCGGAAAGAGGCAGAGAGCTCTTCGGATTCTTGAGCTAAGTTCTGGCTCAAGGCAATGCAAGTGAATTCCAGACCTCTGGTAAAGTAATACGTTAGACAAGGAGACTTAAATAGAGGTGTTTAGGTATTCTCATACCGTACTAGCCATACGAGACCTTCCGTAGCGGTGTGCTTTTTGGTCTTTAGCTCGTTGAGGCAAAGAGCTTGTAGGGTCTCAGATTCGGCGGGAGCAGCAAGCTGGCGGTCACGGATTTTCTTTTGGGAAGGTTAGTGCCTCTTGCATTCCACAGTAAATTCTTTGGCTCCACACATACCTTGACGTTGCCCAACATATCAGACTTGACAGGAGAGAAGGCAACCGATCCCAGGACATCTATCAGGTGATGTAGATGAGTAAATAGCATCTCCGATATTCAGAAAGTATATAGACGTACCAAACATGGTCGTTAGGGACTCGGCAGCGTCAAGGAACTCTGTCGTAGCGATGGCATTGTCGTTGTTTGCGTCAATGGGCACATCGACAAAGGACTTCTTGAAAGTCTGGAGGAGAGTAGCACCGGCGGGGACGACAGGGGCAGACATTATGATGGTTGGTTATGTGTCTAAGGTGGTTAATAGTTAGTTAGAAGAAGAAGAGAAAAAAGAACAATGTCTTTGGGGAAGATGGTGAAGTAGTTTAAAAAAAACAAAAAAACAACAACAATAAGAGCTGCATTTACAAGTTTATTAACCTAAGGTTAACTAGAAGTTTATTGGAAGTTCGGTTTACGAATGGAGACTCGAATTGCCTAAGGCAAGGTGGAAGGGGCGGTCAATGGTGCAGATTATAGGATAGGGGTAGCTTCAGGTACTAATCTGCATTCGTGTGTTGTTACTTACATGTCTGTACCTAACCTAACGATTGGAAAGCAGCTACGCAAATGCTAGTGTTTGAACTTCGGGTGAGGGGTACCACCAAAAAGAGGGGCGGCGGGGGCGGGGTTGGTTGGCTACCAGCCCATCTCCAATTCGACTTATTGGTTAGCAACCATTCCCTACATAGCAGCAACTATTACAATGTACCTAGGTACCTGGGTAGTACTTCCATGCGCGTATTATAGGCCACTAGCCACAGATCTACGGTAGCTACATTTCTTGCCTTGTCTTCGCTGCTACCTTTCGTCTTGTAGAGGTGCGTCCTTTGAAATATATCTGACGTCACTCGATTTTTCCAAGCTCGAATTAAGCAATTGATAAAACAATTTTGATATGGTTGCCATAACCAATTTAAATCGTCCACTCAATTTGCCTAAAATATATATTTCGTGTTTCTTAACCTCAATCGCCTATTCTGTGCTCCTCTACTCCTCTACTTCTCTATCTATGCTAGATCAACACGGACGAGATCGAATCGCATCTTGGACGCTAGACATCAAATGACTTACATAACGTATGTTGGTGACCCTCTTTCGCGAGATCGGTCCCGTTTATAAGTCTTGGCGTATACCCAAGATACATAATAAGCAAATCGATACAGCACCTGGACAATTCAAGGGACTTGGTCTGCCAAGGTTAGAAATCTGTTATCGATTTATCCCTTTTAAGCTACAGCTACTAGCAACTAGACGTAAGAAAAGGATCGACGTCACGTAAACATTTGAGCAGACTCGTGCCGTATTGCCGTCTTATACCTCCAAAACTTGGTAATGTTTATATTAATACGAAATCTATTCCAACATATAATCGTTTGAATTACAACTATATGTACCTTACCTAGGTGTATTGTAGATATATGTTACCACCCGACTCTTAGTAACTTTCTCCTCTTTCGTTTTCTTGATAACAATCTCAAACCGAAGAAGAAGAAGAAGTTTCTATTCTCTTTTTTCTTTTTCTGAACCAGCCAAAGTAAGTTAGTAAGGATCTCTATTGTATTCTTACCAAAATATAAGGTCATACCCATTCCAAGACAAAAAATTATCAGCCACTTTATGACGACACTCTTTTTAAAATACGTCCTATCTCACTTTCACATAACCATTCCCACAAGATATTTCTTACATCTCTACCATACCATCAGATAGCCTATTCCACTTCTTCTTACCACATTAAATTTTCCGATAATCTTTCCTACTTTCCTAATTGTTATAATTAGAATAATTTTTTAACCCTAGGCCCTGTTGCGTAGGAATCACATAATTTCACAGCGTAATTCGCCTCGGCTTTTCCCTCCAACTGTATCCGACGTCATCACTTCTTATAGGAGAGATACATGACGATTCACAATGGCTGGCTCTCATGAAAATAGTGTCGGGCACGGCCATTCAGACGTTGCGGATAAACTAAAACACCCATTCCATGAATTAAAAGAGAAGTTGAAGGATACGCATTTACACGACGCCAAAGTTAGCCTCATCCATCAAAAGTACGTTGATATCTGGGCTCTTATTAGTAGCACATTTACAATGCAACATACTAATGTTATCCTAGACATAAATTCGGGAAACTCGCAAATCTCGTGAGTCGCTCTTATAACGCATAGTGCTAGTTACTATACACGAATATGAATTCTCACAGGGTATCTCCGTGTAGTTTAATCCCCAGCACCGTCATGATGAAGCACACGAACAAGCCTGTGATGATAAGCGGAACAAGATTTCTGAAAGTCATCGTTTTAATTCGTACTTCCCAGAGCGAGATGGAAATCTTATTAAATGGTACGTTGACGGAAGGAATTACTTTTGGGTAAGTGTGCTATCAGATTAGAACGCCCCTTCAGCAACCTAGCTCATCTAATTCAATAGGCCGTATCAGTAGCTTTGGAGCAAGCGAAAGAAACTATCTACATTGCAGACTGGTGGCTTTCTCCTGAGTTGTTTCTTCGTAGGCCTCCATATTTCAATCAGGAATGGCGGCTAGACAAGATCTTGAAACGCCGTGCAGAAGCCGGCGTGAAGATATTTGTTATCGTCTATCGTGAAGTCGAAGCTGCAATAACTTGCAATTCGGAGCATACTAAACACGCGCTACAAAGCCTGTGCCCTAAGGGTTCCCCAGGCTTCGGAAATATTTCCGTCATGAGGCATCCGGATCACAATTTCCTTGAGAATGCTGCAGATATGACTTTTTACTGGGCTCATCATGAGAAATTCATTGTTATCGACTACGAGACGGCTTTTATCGGAGGTCTAGATCTTTGTTTCGGTCGTTGGGATGACCATCAACATATACTCTCAGACGTTCATCCAGAAGGCGTCCACAACGAAGTTTGGCCCGGCCAAGATTTCAATAACAACCGTGTCATGGACTTCAAAAACGTTCAGGATTGGAAGCAGAATGAGCTCAGCAAGGCTGACTATGGACGAATGCCTTGGCACGACGTAGCTATGGGAGTTATCGGGCCTTGTGTTTATGACATTGCAGAACATTTCGTTTTACGGTGGAATTTCATCAAGAGGGACAAATATAAGCGCGACGATAGATTTGATTGGTTGATGATACAGGGCCGCGAGGGCAAAGATGAAGACCTCGTAGGTGTGCAACGACCGAAACACCCCGTCGGCAAATATGTACTTCATCCCCTGACACCGCTGGAGACGAAAAATCTCAACAACCGGGGAACCGTGCGCGCTCAGATCGTCCGAAGCAGCGCCGACTGGTCTAGTGGCATATTAACGGATCACACAATTCAGAACGCGTACTCGGATGTCATTCGCAATGCCCAGCATTATGTATACATCGAGAATCAGTTTTTCATCACTGCCACTGGTGACCAACAATCCCCCATCCATAATACAGTTGGGAGAGCCATTGTAGATGCTTGCGTTAGGGCTGGTAAGGAAGGCAGAAAGTTCAGGGTTATTATTATTATTCCCGCAATCCCCGGATTCGCTGGTGACTTGAGAGACGACGCAGCGACTGGAACACGTGCCATTATGGACTATCAGTATAAATCCATATGTCGTGGAGAGCATTCAATCTTCGAACAAATTCGTGCCCAGGGAGTTAAACCTACGGATCACATATTCATTTTCAACTTACGTTCTTACGATCGTTTGAATAAGACACCCGCAGTTAAGAAGCAAGAAGAGATATCCGGCGTGAAGTATCAAGAAGTCCAACGCGCTGAAGCAGAAGAGATTATGGGCGAAGGTATTCACGGTACTGAAGATGTTGAGGGCGAACGGGACGAGCACATGGGCAAAAGAGAGGAGCAGCGGGAAATCAACGAAAATACAAAGAGTAATGAGGCTAAGCGCCGCTTCGAAGCAGCAAGGCAAGAAGGTTATGATACCAAGTCTGCTTCTAGTGTTGCTCATCATGCAATGGCCGATACTGGAAAACTCTCAGACGAGCTTTGGGAGGGAGATCCCCAAGAAGAGGTGGATAACTGGATCCAGGAGGAGTTGTACATCCACGGCAAGCTCTTGATAGTAGATGATCGTATCGTCATTTGCGGATCGAGCAACCTGAACGACCGTAGTCAACTTGGAAACCACGACAGCGAGTTGTCAATTGTCATGGAGGACACCGACAAGATCCAGAGTATTATGGATGGTAAGTCGTTTGAGGCGGGGAAGCACGCAGCTACCTTAAGGCGATATCTTTGGCGAGAACATCTCGGGCTACTCCCACCGCAACCGCATGACGCGAGCAACGACCCGAACGCGCAACCGCCCGGAGAGGATTCGCCTAACGATATTTGGGACAGAGATGATAGTTACAAATTTGTCGAGGATCCTATGAACGATCAGCTCTGGAGCATGTGGAAGGCGAACGCGACGAAGAACACGGAAATATTCAGACATCTATTCCACGCGGACCCGGATGACCATGGTAAGCCTCTCTGCCCAGCAACCCCAGACCGGAGGTACACCTGGGGAAAACCTCGCATCTAACCCAAATATAGTGAAAACATTCGACGACTACAATACTTTCTTGCCACCAAAGGGTGTCAAAGCCGGCCACATATTCGACAGGTTCCTCCCTCCAGATGACATTCGGGCAAAGCTTGACCAAATCAAGGGACATCTTGTGTGGATGCCGTTGGATTACTTGAAGGATGCGAATATGGCCGAAACGGGGCTGCAGGTTAACACTTGGACGGAGAGCGTGTATACATAATGTGACGGTAACGGGCGAGAGCGGGTATATTAGTTATAACCCTCATATGATGAGATGGATTGGTATACTGGCTCTAATGTGGATGTGTACTTCTTACAAATCGTTGAAGATGTAGTTTTGTATTAAAGGAATCATCAATGCTGTTGCCGATTAGGGCATCAGCAGTACATTTGCCTACCAGCCCGGATTTTTAAACAGGGCAGAGAGCTCTGCCCGTCTAGAATTATCCATCCATTTAGAGTATAATAGTCGGTGAAGAGACGCGCGACCAGAAAAGCCCGGCCCTCGGCGGCGGCGGCTTACAATGCAGTTCCGCACGGGGACGCAGTCTTCGCGTCCTCCCAAAAGCACGCGTTCTCCTTTGCCAAGGTTGCCGTCGGTGATTGGTGGGTAGCTGAAGCCCGCCGGGTGAATTGGAGGGAACCCGCCAATTTCCACCGGGCCCCAAAGCGGACCAATAACGCACGGCTCGGTCCCGTGTCTCGGTGTATAATCCTACGAGCATATAGGTGTTTGTTATATGCTTAGCTTCATCCATACGTGGCTTACTGGATAAGATAAATAGATGCTTGGGCCCAGGCTGGGCTTCTTATGGCTACGGCTATGGAGAATCACTGGGTCTTCTTGGGCGCATTCTAATAGACAAACATAATCGTTGTCAGGCGATCTTATAATAGCTATGTCGCGCTTCTTGCTATGGGCCACGGCCCTACCCACTTTAGTCGCCGGGCATCCATTCGCCGAGTGCTCGTCTACACCCCCGGCGTTTTTCTTGGCGGGCGATTCCACGACGGCGATCAACGGTGGTTGGGGCGACGGTCTTCTCGCTGCGCTTAAGAGTCCGGCATGGGGTGTGAATATCGGAAAGAGCGGCGCGACGACGGCATCGTTCTCGGCGGGTGGTTACTGGGCTAATGTAACGAAGCACCTCCAAGATAACGTGGGCAAATATGATTGCTACGTGACTATAAGCGTAAGGACATAACCGGACCCGGTATAACATGGAAAGGGGCCGTGCAGCCATCCTCTGGCTGGACACTATGGACAAGGTCAGGTGGTATCTTAGCTAACTCACGATGCCTTTACTTTAGTTCGGACACAATGACCAGAAATCAACCAGTGGCGTTACCTTCGAGCAGTACCAAGCTAATCTTATCCGCTTCGCCAACGAGGTTAAAAAACTTGGTGGTACACCGGTAAGTAACCTCCAATGCACCTAAGAGGGAAGAAGGCAATAAAGCATTTGGAAAGGGGTATTAATAAAGGGGCCACGAAAGATACTAACACAAGAGCATAGTTACTGACGTCGTCGCTCACTCGCCGAGCCTTCCCCGCGCACGAAGATCACAATGCGACAGACTCGCTACACGATCAACGCCTGGCGGCTATCACAGCGGCTAAGGAGACAGACTCAACTGTTATCGACCTGAACGAAGCGAGTTTGAAGTACGTCAACGCTATCGGGAAGCACGCTGCCTACGAATATAACTACGGTTCAGATAAGAAAGACACGACGCATCTAAACGAGCACGGAACTACCGTGTTCGGTCGTATGGAGGCAGATTTGATCATCCACGCGAAGCCATGCTTGGAAAAATACTTCACCCCTAACAAGACTCTTAGCGATGCTATTTGGAGCAATCAACCTGCATAAGAGAAAGGGGGGGGAGGGGGGGGATTGAACACTCTTGTTGAATTTGCGGCCATAGATTTTACTTGATAGTGGTGGCCATGTCAATAAGTATCTAACCTAGGTAGATACAAGTACGCCTTCACGAAATGTATAATCATCGCTTCGGCTAATTTTAGTCCGCGCTTTTGGTCTTGACTCCCTATGCTCCCGGCTAACTATGATGTATATATATATATATAATTGTTGAAATTCAAATAATCCACACCATCTAATATTCTAGCATCTTCTAAATCACCATCCCCTTCCGGCCATTTTCTGTTCGGGTCTCATGCTGTTCACGCTAATACCAACCATCGCCTCGCCGAGACCTTCGCTGCACTCAGCTAGGACTTTGGGGTCTCGGAAGTGTGTCGTGGCTCTTACGATAGCCTTGGCTCGCTTAGCCGCGTCGCCGGACTTGAAAATACCGCTACCGACGAAAACACCGTCGCAGCCCAGCTGCATCATTAGCGCAGCGTCCGCGGGGGTGGCAACACCTCCTGCGGCGAAGTTGACTACCGGCAAGCGGCTAAGTTCCGCGGTTTGCTTGAGCAGCACGGCGTCGCATTCAAATTCCCTCGCCAGAGCCCTGATGGCCAGGTCACCACCCTCCTGAAGTGCAGATTTCGCACGGGCAATGTCACGGTTAACCGTACGCATATGCTTGACAGCCTCAACAACATCTCCCGTACCAGCCTCGCCCTTTGTTCGAATCATAGCAGCACCCTCGGCAATACGCCTTAGGGCCTCGGGTAGGTTCCTGCATCCGCAGACAAAGGGGACCTTGAAGGAACTCTTCTCGACGTGGAACGTGTCGTCGGCAGGAGTAAGGACTTCACTCTCGTCGATATAGTCCACGCCTAGGGCCTCGAGGATCTGGCACTCGACGAAGTGGCCGATACGTGCCTTGGCCATGACAGGGATGGTTACAGCTTCCTGAATCTCCTTAATTTTACCCGGGTCTGACATGCGGGCCACGCCACCCTCCGCTCGGATATCGGCAGGGACGCGCTCGAGGGCCATGACGGCGCACGCGCCAGCCTCTTCAGCAATGCGGGCCTGAGCGGCGTCTGTGACGTCCATAATAACACCTCCCTTCAACATCTGGGCTAATCCAGCCTTGACGATGAAGTCAGACTTGGAAGAGGAAGGTATTGAGCCATTGGCAGAAGCCGAGACATTGCTCGCGTCGTTTCCCGTCATGATTTCTGGATGAGATTTTCTTCGTAGACTTGAACGGTATCTGAGGAGGCGATACTCTTTCGACAATCTAAACCTTCCTGTTTCAAATTCTAGGCCTTCGAGACTCTTTAAATAAAAGAATATACGCAGGGATCAAAGAAGTTTACGTCGGGACGGCACGTATGGAAGCTGTGACTGAGAACGTACGGGGAAACCTTGGGGGGCAACAAGGGACTCGAGAATATCGGAATTTCTTCACTTACGGTTGGTAAGTCAAGGATAGGTCCCTACCTAGTTTGCGATAAAACTTACTCATACATGCGTAGCGTGCCGCCTATACCCGTCTCTCTGTAGTCTTAAGGGCGGGATATTTCAAAAGCCGGCCGAGCCCTTAATGTAGTCATTCAAGGTGACCAAAAAAAAAGGGCCCATTCACCAATCAGATTATTGCCCATGAATTAAATGGAGCCATGACTTTCCCCAAGATAGGTATAGATCGAGAACTTTAGGAAGTCTAAATGATCTAAGATGGAGCCATCCTTAGTTTGAGAAGTCCGATCAATTGAAAATTTTACATAGCGACAAGTTAAAAGAAGAAGTACCACCCCGTACTTCGGTCGGGATGACGCATACGGAACCGCCGGTCTCGGGGGTTAATTCCGCTTGATATACCACGGTTAGTATGTCACGGCACATGTCGTAACAGTAGGGGCGGTAACGGATATGGTAATAGATAAAGAACCTTATCATATTCTGTGTAAAACAACGACCGTAACAATACCGGTACCGGATAGCGGCAGCAAGAGGTAACAAAGTAACAGTCCATCATATCGTAAGTTACCTACGCCAACTATATTTCCGCGGGATGCGGCAAACTAAGAAATCGATGGTCCATAAAAGCACTAATAAGATAGACTAATAATAAGAGAAAGAAGCATTTACTAACCTGTGCAATATAGAGAGAACGAACGAACGAACGTATAAAGCATAATTACCTAAAGCTCCGAACCCTTTCCATCTATCAAATCCCGGATCTGTCGAGCTAATCCCGGATCGTCGTCCTATTGCGTCGGTTGACTAATATCAGATATAATCAGCTATCTAGGATAGTCTTTTCCAACCATCCCGTGAAGACGCTTTAGGTAATTTCGCGAAGACGACTTGGCTTCTGACAAAAACAGAGATGGTGACCGTCGGTGTCCTTGCTCTTCAGGGGGGCTTCTCAGAGCATCTCAGCTCCCTCCGCAAAGCGGCCACTCACATATCGAATCCATCGTCGAGCTTCGAGTTCATCGAGGTGCGGACGCCGGAGGAGCTGACCCGATGTGATGCGCTAATCATACCCGGGGGAGAGAGTACGACGCTATCACTGGTAGCTGCACAGTCCGGGCTACTAGAACCGTTACGCGAGTTTGTCAAGTAAGTGCAAGACAAATATGATGGCTACCCAGGCAGTGAGAAAAAGGACGAACCCGCTAATCCCGTGGTGTTTATCAACCGCGTAGGGTGAATAAGAAGCCAACTTGGGGCACATGCGCCGGTCTTATTTTCCTCGCAGAACAAGCGAGTGCTGCTAAAATAGGCGGGCAGGAATTAATCGGGGGACTTAACGTTAAAGTCCATCGCAATCACTTCGGTCGACAAAAAGAGAGCTTCGTAACAGATTTGGAACTGCCGTTCCTATCTCAAGAGGGCGCGGGATCTCAGGCAACTCCTTTCCCGGCTGTTTTCATTCGAGCTCCTGTAGTGGATCAAGTGTTGACGGACGACATCACATCAGTTGACGATAAAGCGGAAAACATAGTGCCAGAGGTTACGACAGCAGACGTCAAAACCCAAGCACAGGCTCCCCAAGGAAAGGTTGAAATTTTGGCAACTCTTCCAGGACGTCATGCGTCAAACAAGGCGGCTGCGGCGTCGATTGAAGGCGCAGATGCCCAATCGGTAGCACTCAAAGGAGTAGGAGATATTGTCGCGTTAAGACAAGAAAATGTTTTCGGGACAAGTTTCCATCCGGAGCTAACAGACGATATTCGAATCCACGTCTGGTGGTTAGAGCAGATAGCGAAGTCATACGAATAAGCAGAAGGATTCGAATTTGGAGATGCCGGGTTCACCGGTAATTAATGTTGACGAAGTGGCGGGAATAGGTAACCTTGGTACAATATTACATACCGCCCAACGTATGCCTGCGATGTGAATACTGTACGGCGTCTCGATTATCTCCAAACTCGGATTGGCTCTCTTCTAAATGCGTAATTCCTTCTCCTTTTCTACAGCGCATTTCCAACACCCGCCGCATACAGAAATAGGCATCGATCATCCCACTAATATTCCAAGCAGTTTTGATATCGGCATTCTCCACTAGTTCAGTTTCCACAAATCCAGTAGAACCGGAGACTTCCGAATTGCCTTTGAACAGATAAGCTACGAAGAATATGAACTACCTAGGTAAGCCAAGTTGAAAAGGGGATGCGTCTAAAAGTTTGCGGGGTACATGGAGGGGGAGCCCAAGAATGGGGGTTGTATGCCCCGAATCTGGAGCAAAGTACTACTGGAGGGCAGTTCTCCATCTGATAAACCTGCGTTGAGGAGGAACTCGATTATCAGATAATTTATTTGTGACCATTAGATAATTTCACACCAGATTCGCATCATTCGGAAACTCTCCGATTACTCTTCGATAGGTAATAGCTGCTGATATTACTTCATTATGGGCAAGAAAAAGGTCCTCGTCGGGTAAGTAACCATCCGTATTCATAGATATTAAAGAGATGGTAAATAATAAAGTATGGTATTAGATACGGAGTAGACATTGACGCTGTAGCTGGGTGGCTTGGCTCTTACGGGGGCGAGGATAGCACCAGCGATATCAGCAGAGGTTAGACTCCTAATGTTAGTTTAGATTATTAGGACTGGGTAGCTGAAATGCAGTTCCGCCTTTTACTCAGGAATCTGGGCTGGCACGGTCGGGACCCGTCGTTTGCTCAAGCTGTTTGACAAGTACAAGATAAAGGCGTCGTGGTTCATACCCGGCCATTCGCTCGAGACATTCCCGGAAGAATGCACCATGGTGAGAGACGCCGGTCACGAGATTGGTCTCCACGGGTACTCTCACGAGAACCCGGTTGACATGACGCTCGAGCAGCAACGAGATGTTCTTGACAAAACGTACAGACTTCTCACCGAGTTCTGCGGCAAACCACCAAGGGGAAGTGTGGCTCCTTGGTGGGAAACCAGCAAAGAAGGGACCGAGTTGATGCTTTCCTATGGCATCGAGTACGATCATTCCATGTCCCATGAGGACTGCCAGATGTACTGGTTGCGCACTGGGGACTCGTGGACCAAGGTAGGTGAAATGAAGTGCTTTGTGTTGTCGAATACGGGCAGCTAACCCTACCATAGTATGTCATTATTATTAACTATTGAAAGTTTACCTACTAATTCATACTAGGATCGACTACAAGAAGAAAGCCGGGGAGTGGATGAAGCCTCTGATTAAAGGGCAACCAACCGGCATGGTAGAAATCCCAGGCTCGTGGTACATCGACGATCTCCCTCCTATGATGTTCATGAAGAATTCGGCTAATTCGCACGGCTGGGTTAATCCGAGGTTTGTAGTGGCCACGGAATATGATCGTTCGTAAGCCTAACGAAGAGAATAGGGATGTCGAAGACATATGGCGGGATCATTTTGACTATTTTTACCGCGAGTACGATGAATTCATCTTCCCAATGACGATTCACCCCGACGTATCGGGTCGGCCGCATGCTCTCTTGATGCACGAAAGGTTGATTGAGCATATCAACAAGCACGAGGGGGTAGAATGGATGACATTTGCCGAGGTAAGCGTAACTTTACGAGTCCAAGTTTACTTGGCACTGCTGACAATCATGGAAGATGTGCGACTACTTCAAGAGTAAGAACAAGCCACCCGAAGGGGCTATGATGCCTGCTCCTCCGGGAGAGGTCCTCAAAAGGTCGAAAGATTAATGAAGACCGCGAGCTTGAGGAGGCAACCCATGTTGGATTGTTGCTAGAGTCACCTCTTAGTTACCAGTAAAATATAGTAATAAAGCTGAAGAAGTCCAAACTTTCAAAAGTTATGCCAACTATTTTGACGCCTTCCCGTGGAGTAATTCATTAATGATGCTGCTGATTGCGAGGACCTTCTCTTCTTCAAGCTTCCTCCCAACTATTTGCACTCCCACGGGTAGTTCTTGTTTGATCATAGTCTCCTTTTCTTGTATCCAGAGCTTAGCATTCCATTCATCCAGTTCGTTCCTCGCCATGTGATTACACGGCGTGTAGCCATCGACAGATGATACATTACCTGCAGGAATAACCATGGCCGTGTAGTCCAAGACGTTCCATACCTTGGTATATCCTACCCATCGACAAGCTCGATGGGGAACGGCTGTATGCGGCATGGGCGGCATTAGCACGACGTCGACTTTGCCGGTCGCAATTTGATTCCATTTTTCGAGATACGCCTGTTGGAGCGTTATTTTGCGCTTATTCAGCTGCCAGTATTCGTAGACGGAAATAGGTTTGCCTTTGTTGACCAAAGCTTCGACGTGGGGAATGAAGGGTTCCCCGCCTGCTAGAACATCACGACGGATATCTTCGCCGCCGTCAGCTGTATAGAATTTATCCTAAAGCTCAAACATGTCAGGGAAAAAAAATAGCAATTGTTCATAGGGAACGAAATCTAACCATAACCTCAATACACTCGGCGTGGAGATCAGCGTTCCATTCAACGATGTCATGGCCAGCTTCTCGGAGCTCTTCTACCAACGAGAGGAGTACCCGAGTAATTGGCGGGTGCGGTCGGACTACTCCGTCGTCCATAAGCAATCCGATGGTCAGAGGTTTAGATTTAAATTCTTGGAAGATATCTTCCCTCCAAGGTATAGGTACACAGCGAGCGTCGTATTCCCAAGGCTTTAGCTTGATTAGCTCTTTCATCGCTAGGATCAGCGATGATAGTCTGTACGTTAATGGCCCTACTGATGAAGGGACATGTTCCTGTCCTTCGGTTGACACGGGCACCCCTCGATATGGGAGGCGGGAGCTCTATTTTCAACCAGATTACAAGTTAGTTTGAGGGGGTATTAGAAAAACCATGGATAGCATACACTTGGCTTGAGCCCGTATAAGCCCATCATATGGGCGGGTATCCGAATACTACCGCCAATATCTGTTCCCCAACCGAGAAGACTTGCAAACATGCGCACTGCCACTGCCTCGCCGCCGGTTGAACCGCCGGGTGTGTATTCTGGAATGTGAGGATGCGTTGTAAGTCCCCAAAGCGGATTCTCCGTCTCGCACCACTGCCATCGGCAGTTAGACACGATTTGACTCGGGGTACCAACACCAAGCTCGTACTCACCATAATGCTCTGTGGAAGATTTGTCTTGGCTATGACAATAGCACCGAGGCTCTTTAGCATCGTAACAAGGACTGCATCTTTCGTCGCAGGATTAAATGCGCGGTCGACATATCCGAGTGTGCTATCATAACCTTTAATATTGAACTGATCTTTAAGAGTAACAGGAACACCGTGTAGTGGCCCAATGATAGTTCCGTGCTCCTTTTGATAAGCATCGAGTTCGCTAGCCCGCACAAGCGCCTCGTTGAAAAGGACCTCGGTGAGGCTATTACCATAATTAGCAAACTTTCGGAGACAAAGCTAGCACAAATGACTCGCCAATTTCCCTAAAATTCTCAAGAAAACTATCAGTACGCATTTTATAGTAAACGATCCCGGTTGGAGCCTACAAAGCCATGAGCAAAGATAGCCCTAGCTCGTTTATCGAGTATTAGCAAATGTATTCAGGTGAGGATTAAATATCATCCCAATAACGTTACTGAATTTCTACGGAACCTGAAAATATAGTGCCCTATCGCATCTACCGAACGCAGCTCGCCGGAGGCAACGCGACCGATCAGTGTTGGGATATCTTCAAAGTCTTCAGCGTCTATCTCTTGGGTCAACTTGGGCGCTATCTATTATCTTAATTAGTTCCAGCAACCGCGGCAATCACAACAAGAGTAGCCTTGGCTATTATGATTTCTCATACATACAGGATCATCCTCTAGTATATCATGAATAAAAGTAAACTCTCGTTCTCGAGCCTCGAGCTTCAAGCGGACTTTCTCTTGCCATCCATCTGGAATTTCTTCCATTACGAGAGGGGTTTCCTATTATGAAGCTGTCGAATCTTCTACAGTAAAGATATATCGCTTAGGTAGTTCAAGTTATTTCTGGAGAAAGCATCGCGCGGGGCTGGTGGTTAAGCGACCTGCTGCGATGTCTGACAATCTGAAGGGGATACGCCACCTACGACTTGTATACTACAAAGTATACCTACCCCTCTACGGATCCGTGCATAGCAGATACATACCTGTGAAGATACCTAGGTACCTAGATATATGCCTAACTTCAGGTAAGGTAAAGTAAAGTATCTGATGTACTTAGGTAGGTAGGTAGGTAGGTAGTATGTAAAGTGGTGTGATATTTGACACCTTCGACAAGGATATTCACGCAGCGTATGTAAATGTAGCAGTGAGGGGTGGGAGGGTTGTCAAGGTAGGAAGTCAGACAAATGTACCCTAATGCCGGTACGTGGGTAGGCGATGTTCAAGGTAAGGAGATGTACCTATGTACCTAGGTAGGTATGTACCTCTTAGGTACCTATGTAGGTATGTAGGTAGATAAGTGAAGAATGGGGGAGGGGCAAAAATAAAAGAAAAACCCCCCATTATGAGGAGTCCAAAGGGGAAGAAGGGGGTCATCATACTCTATAACTTCCATCTTCTCTCAGCGACCTCCTCCCATCCCGTTATTCCAAGGTAAGTCCAAGGTCTTGACAAATAATAACAGAATAATATACATATATGTATTAAACAATACCAAATAATGCAAAATATATGCACTTAATAATAAGTTCTAGAACAAGTCGAAACAATCCACTGTTTTAACGTCTTAGTTACACGTCGCTCTCGCCTCTTAAAGTCCCCCAATCTCCATATGTTTTTCTTAAACCCCTACCTTCCCCCCTTTTTCTTCCACGCCCCCCAGTTTTTGTACCAAACCCGATCAGTCCGACTTAGGGGACCCGGAGTGGTTCGAGAATGGCGCCAAACCACCTGACAATGGCCTGAGCACAGTGCGAATTTATATCTCATAACTTTTTTATTTTATAACTATCTCACTTACCTGAATACTCTGAATATTTGGACCGTTCTGAGAGTGTTATGAGTACTCAAATTTGGGACTCAGTGAGTGTATTCATTCCTTATTGGTTTATATTATTCCTTCTCCCATTCGTTCCCTTGGTCTACTTTTGCTCTACATTTGGCCTACATTTAGCCCTATCCTTAGCTACCTTTACCCAAAAAAGCCTTGCAAAGCCTGTCAAAAAAAATAAAAAAAATCACCAGGCGGAACGCTGTTCGCCGGTGATACACAGTCTC
Source organism: Daldinia sp. FL1419 (assembly GCA_025201765.1). NCBI lineage: Eukaryota > Fungi > Ascomycota > Sordariomycetes > Xylariales > Hypoxylaceae > Daldinia > Daldinia sp. FL1419. The sequence continues at coordinate 18,229 of MU623503.1, read as the reverse complement.
CATTTCGAGTGTCAAACTCGACTCAGCCATCGCCCTTTCCCCATTCCTGTCCCCATCCATCAAATCAATCAACCGATGAAATCGATTTCATCTTACTGATCGGACCAACCGTCAAACCCGTCAAAACGACCCGCCACTATTACTTCTTACCACCCCAAAACGCAGCCCCCCGTTACTCTTTTGCTACCTCAAAGCAAGCCACCTTGCTATTTATTTGTGCTCTGGTAGAATTCTTAAAACGTACTCGTATGAATTAAAGAAAATATTCTTGTCTAGGGCATTTCTACCGGCACCATGATTGTAGATGAGGTAAACGGTGTGCGACAAAACGGCGACACCAACGGCGACACCAACGGCAACGCCAATGGCGAACTTAATGGCCATGGTCCAGCCAAGCGCCGTGAAACCAACGGCTCACGACACACCTCCGAAGTCTGCGTCGTCGGAGCTGGTCCTGCCGGCTTAATGTTGGCGTAAGTTGCATTTTGTTTTCACTTTTGTTTTCACCTTTTTTATCCGTAGTCTATAGTTATAGAAACGAAACGAAAAGAAACCATAAGGCCATTTTTGGTCGTCGCCTTTATCGTCTCTCCAATCTCTAAATATCCCACGCTGAAATCCCACGCTTACATCCAAAATCACGCAGTACTTTATTAGCTAGATTCGGCATCAGTGTCGAAGTCATAGATGAGAGACCTGATCAGACTCAGGCTGGTCGTGCTGATGGGCTACAACCCAAAACGATAGAGACCCTGCGTCAACTCAGACTCGCAGATAGTCTATTAATGAGAGGCGCTAAGGTGTATGATATATGCTTCTGGGAAGCCACCGCAAACCGTCGACTAAGGCGTCTTGGCCGTGAGATTCATTATCCGGCATTGGTTGTCGACCTTCTTGATGACTACATTCTCCTCGTTCATCAAGGGGTTGTGGAAGGAGTGTTCATAGAGGACCTCGTAAAGCGGGGTGTCCAAGTGAAGCGCAGTCATCAATTTCAATCTTTTAAACGCCAAGAGGACGACGCAGGTTTATTAGAGATCGAGTGTAAAACTACCACCAACGGGGAAAAGGAGACGACATTATCCAAATACATAGTTGGATGTAAGTTACAAATGAGTTCGCAAATTTGATATGCCCCTAATTGACCTTTTTTTTTTTTTTAGGCGATGGCGCCCGATCTAAGGTGCGGACTTGCATACCAGACACATATTCGGTAGGCAAATCTCACGAATCTGTGTGGGCCGTGCTTGATGGAGAACTCATCTCGGACTTCCCGGACCTTTGGTCTAAGACGGTTGTTTACAGTGAGGTGCATGGTTCTATACTTATTGTCCCGCGGGAGCGGGGCACTACTCGATTCTACGTTGAGATCAAACCAGACACCGAAACCGGTAACTTGCGAGAACTCGGGCAGGAGTTCGTTATGAAGCGCGCCAAGCAAATCTTGGCACCGTACTCGGTTGAATGGCGAACCGTAGAATGGTTCGGCAATTATCAGATCGGACAACGAATAGCGAACAAATTCACCGATCCGCATCTGCAGGCTTTCATTGCCGGAGATGCAAGTCATACACATTCGCCCAAGGCTGCGCAGGGTATGAACACTAGTATGCACGATAGCTGGAACCTTGCATGGAAATTAAACCTTTCTTCGAGGGGTTTGGCTAAGCCGGTTTTACTCGAATCATACGAAATGGAGCGTAGAAAAATTGCCCACGACCTCATTAATTTTGACTATGAACACGCTAATAAGATGGCCGGTGGTGATGCCAAGGCTTTGGCTGAGAACTTCCGTACAAACGTGCGATTTATCTCAGGAGTCGGCGTCGAGTACGACCACAATGTACTTAACCACCCGGCCAAGCGCAGTGGGGGTGAACTGAGGCCGGGATGTCTCGTCCCCCCTGCCAAAGTAACACGATATATCGATGCAAACCCGATTGACGTCCAACTTGACATTCCTATGTTAGGCCAATTCAGGGTATACTTCTTCGTGCCAGACATCCACAACAGCATGCCGTTCCTCCAGACTTTTTGTAATGGATTGACAAGGCAAGACTCATTGTTTAGGAAACTAAGTCAAGCCGCCGCGGCCAGCTATTTGGAAAAGCCGCGAACACCCACATCCGAGGACGTTTATATACGTTCGGAGAGATATACGAGCGTCAGTGAGCTCACGACGTTCGCCCTTATTAGTAAGAGGAACCCCCCTTTATATATGTCGATCCACCAAAATGAATTCGTATAAGCTAACATCTAATGTAGCAACTATGGAGAAAGCTAGAGTTGAGATTCAAGATCTGCCCTCACTCTTCGCTCGAAGTGCATGGACATTCTACTTAGACAATGTGCCATATTTAGACACACGCAGACAGACGTGCACGAGCAAGTGGGTAGGAACTCTACAGAAAGACAAGGTTTCCATCGTTATCCTAAGACCCGACGGCTACGTAGGATCGATTAGTAGGTGGGATTCTCTGGGTGTTAACGCTGGTTCAACAGCAGCCGATTGGCTCAACTCTTACTACGATGGATTCCTAAAGGTTCCTGATGAAAAAGCGAGGTAATATCGAGCTATGAGCATAATAGGGAAGGGGTATAGGAGCAAAATGTCAGCGTGGCGAGGTCTACGGGTCCATTTTATCAGCATTTCGGCAAGTTGTACGGTATACTTCACACATTGGTGGCATTTATGGGTTTACATGTTCTCTTAATTCATACATTACCCTTTTTCCTTTTGAGTAGGTCGCCATCCTCGAGACCCCCCGACTATGTTTCGAACTGCTCATCATAGTGTAGATACTCTCACCGAAGAGTTTTGACAACTAAGTAGTCCCAGTCTCACGACGAAACAGACTTTTTATTTTTTTATTACATGGTGTATCTTTACCTTTTTTTTCAAGGTTCACGGACTCAGACAGAAGTATCGTCAAACTGCCCTATTAGTCTCCACGGAATCAAGCCTTTTAGCACGGTAGCGCCGGCATGTACGATTCCCCAGCGAACCTTGCTCAGTACTTCTGCCATAACCCACACTAAACCGCTAGTTCGCTTCAGCCCCTGTATCTCTGGTAGTCCTCGAATTCCCGCTTCTACCATGGAGTTTAGAAGCATGCGCATTTCTGCTTGGGCATCCCACACGAGTTCACTATCTTCTTCAGGGCCAGAGCTAGGTCCCCTTTGGCCGGTGTGGTGAAATGCCCATACCGTCAATGTGGCCAGATAAAGACACCACGGAACATGGAACAAGCCCATAGAATCGAAATCTACGAGCGTCTGTGATGCACATTGGAGCAACTGAGCCGCGTGCCAGACTGCTGCCACCGCATTAGTGGACCCGTCACGATTCTCGGAATTTGGGATCGCGCGGCTCGTAGCCCATCGTTTCACGACTTTCTCCGAGCGGATAAAGTCGGTCCGCTGAACTGAACGCCCAAGGATATGTCGTGCGCCTGCGAATATTTGAATGTCGAGGAATTCCGAATGCAAGAGGGTATGCGCAGCATGATATACAGTTACATATGCCGAACGCCAAACGTCAAGTTCGACTTTCGCGTTTTCGGGAATAGTGCCTTTTCTTATCTCAACGCATGTGAGTCCCGACAGGCGCTGACAGAAGTTATCAAAGTCAACTTTCCATTCGTGGTACGCGTTTCCAAGACGGCTTTGCCAGCGACCGCCCTGTGAGGAGATGACCCCCAGGCTGGTCTGATCCCGCCGCCGCATGTCCCAAAAAATAGACATTAAGCCGTGAAAGAGGAAAATCCTCGATAACCCGTTAAGTCGAGGGCAGTGGTGGGTGTCGCGCGTAATATAGGACTTTAATGCGAGGAGGTACATGGGTTCAGGGGCCGTAGAAAGCGAGAGGCGCGACCACTCAGCCGCTGTGGATGCTTCCCATAACGCTTGGTTGCAGGGTAAGGTGACCCGAAGTTCAAAGGCTGACATACAGAGAGATTGGCAGAACAGGACGGCATGCTGGGTATCCCACATGAAGCATAGAAGGGCTAGTCTAGACAGCATCTTAATAAGCTTGAATGTGCATTGAAATTTATAAGACAATGACTGACCTTTTCTTCTCTTCAGCCTCTACCCACTGTTTCCAGCCCCGGTCACCTACCAAGCTACCCTTATCCTTGTCTACTTGAGGGTGGGCTGGTCGGACAGACTGACAGTCGGACCGCCTGATGAGGTTGATCAACATTCCGTGGAATAAGTGGCTCATGTCGTGCTGTTTCTGGCCTGCTCTGCTTTTACCGAAACATTCAACTAGCAAGATGGTCTGGAGCATCCAGAGGTCTGGCTTCGGGTTAAAGCTGGCGTGGGAAAATACTATTAAGCGTTAGAAAACAGTCTCTTAATTCGCGTAGAGGGAAACACTCACTAGCCGGACGAATTACATCGTGTAAGCAGACGGCGAACTGATGAGAATCCTTTTCAGCGTCTACGAGCGAATAAATTTAGCAATCGCTTGACGATTCAAATAGAGATGGTACCGGAAAGGCAGCTTCTCTTATGAAGACTTACAAGTAGCCCCGAGTAGTATCATGGATAGAAGAAGCAATGACTCTTTCTGACCTGGTTCGAATGTACCCTGGTGTATCAACGGGTATGCAGTATTAAACCTACTAAAATATAAATCTAAGTAGGACTGCAATGAAATATGTGAAATTAGCGGATGGTTCATGTCGAGAAGAGATCCATTAGGGGCTAACGGTCTTGCGGCTTTGACGGTCTCTAGAATCTGGCTATATGTGAACTCATCTATGTATGGTAGGTGGTTCGGCGGTTGAAGAGTAGATAATGGACGCTCAAACTCGGCTTCGCTGAAGAATCCAGGGCCCTGGAGAATTTGCTTTGGTATTGGTGAGAGACTAATAGTAGTTCTGCTTGAGAAGCCTGGAGTTGTTGAGTCTTGGGTACTCCTCCCGGAAGGCATACAGTCGAGGGACCCCATAGGTGTCAAGGAACTCTCGGTCATGCTCCCATCGTATTGCCTAACGCCTAGGGGGAAGTCGCCTTGACTCGAGCTCACCGGGTCATGGCGATGAACGCCCGGATACATCGGTGTAGAAGTAACAGGGAGATACGGAGTTTGCGAAACGGTAGCACCCTGGACGTTGCTATCTAGACTAAAAAGCCAATCATAGTTTACTTGCGTCGTGTATGGCATATTAAAAGAACTTGCCGTATCCGGCTGGAATACTTCATCGTAGTTTATATCGAAGAAAGGGGGCTGGGACGTCTCGGGTGCAACCCAATATCCACTATCAGAATGGGAGCCGAATTGCCCCGTCGAAAGAGCGTATTCTGGTAGGGTTCGATGGTCGTAGCTGTGGACGAAGGCCGTTTGTATCGCCGGATCACCCTCACTCTGAGGGTCCGAGTTATGATTCGACACAGGAGGTGAAATAGGTCCTTCTACCTGGGGCACGAATGACACTCTCACACTACTATTGCTACTGCTACCGCAAGAAGTATTTTGTTCTATTGGCTTCTTCTGGACGATTCGTCCGTCGTGATCTTTCCACATGCGTTTGCGCGTATTTAAAGTACCGACGCCTGTGCTTCCAGCTTCTTCATCCTTTTGTTTATGCCGATTCATATGCCTTTCTACACGTCCGTGTCAACCCCCGAAGATCCGTGATGGTCAATGGGGGTCTCACCTAGAAGGTCTTGACGCTTGAAGTGAGCGCGGCACCGCGGGCAAGTTGCGTCACCATCTGTATGATTCTTCTGGTGACGATGGAGGTGCTCGGACCGCGAGAAAGATTTACCGCAACCGTCATAAGTGCAAGTGAAGGATCGCCTAGTGCCACCGTCACCCTCCCGGTTCCTATTACGCTTGGGTCGCTGCATCCTGCCCAATCTTACTATCTCCTAGTGACTTTGACTAGTTTTCATTCACCACTTTCAAGGAGTCTTGTGATGTGGATCGTCTCAAAAGACTAGAAACCCCCATTCTCATCCTCCCAATGGATTTTAGGGATTTTAGAGAAGGGAAGGAGAGACAGAAAAGAAAGGAGGAGGGGGGGAGGGCATGCGTGTCAATGGTGCTACTATGTATGTAGTATGAATTTGCTAACAAGTTGAGGCTCTGGCTGACAGGGAGGCTATGTTATGTCAATGTTACTACGGAGAAGCGGGAAGTAGTGCAATTTTCAAATTCACACATCAGCTCCGTTCGTACGGTGGTATAAGCAAAGCTGGAATGTACCCTTTCTCTCCTCTACTTTCTTGAACCAATGCCGACAACAACTGCCTCATTCTCGATGCACTTACATGCCCCCCCACCTTTGCTATATCTTAAAGGGCGATTTATTATTGTCAAGAGTGGGGTTGCCATAAGCAGAACCATTTTACGGTGTTGGCTGGAGATAAGCCGATGGGTATTCCGCATGCAACTCCATAAATGTATAGGTACTTCAAGGTAATGCAGGTTACTTTAACTGAGGTGGATGTTCCAAGGATGTAGGTAGGTAAGTAACTACCTACCTAGTGAGTGATAAAGTCGTGCTTCTAGGGGTAAGGATTCGAAAGTCCGAAAAAAGGGAAAAAGAGAAAAACCCATAGATCTACTTTAGCTAGCTAATTGATGATATACCCTACCCGCATACATAACCGAAGTATGCAACCGACATATAAGTACACACACATGCAAGAATGTATGCGCGGTGCGAGCGCATATATGATAACAGTGGCTGCTGAGAAGAGGCCGCGGCAGCAAGTTGTATTGTGACCCGGATCACGGAGGTGGCAAATGAATACGCCCCCAGGACGGAGTTTCACGATCAATCTATATAACTACGTGGTCGTGGTTTAAACAGCCCGCCACAAATCCGCCTTAGAATCACCTCATGCCCATATATAATAAGTAACCATACGAAGACGTTCGTTTTAGTTATACCGTTTTTCAGCACTGCTTTACTTGCGAATCCCCCTTTGGACTTATTAGCCCAATAATATCTAACCGGTTAGATAACTACTACTTCACGTACTCAACTAATAATATTAAATCAACGAAATGGCTTCCAAGTTTCGCCCCAGGATATGGCAGAAGGTAATAAGAGACACATCGAGCCAACTCCATGTAAGTAGATCTCCTCCTTTATAGAGCCGTTCAAACTCTTGAGCTTCGTCGCAGGTTATAATAGTAGGCGCCGGACTTGGCGGACTCGGCGCTGCCATTTCCATACTCTTTGCGGGACATCGCGTAACCGTTCTCGAGAGTGCGTCTGAGATCGGTGAAATAGGTGCCGGTATTCAGGTCCTACCTAATTCCTCGAGGATCTTGATTTCTTGGGGGCTTGAAGATAAGTTGGTTAAACATGCGACGATGCCTCGTTACGCGAACATGATTGGCTGGAAGGGGAATAGATTATCAAGGATGGACCTACATGCTTATGGGAAGGCTTTGGGTACACCTTTCTGGGATTTCCATAGAGCTAACTTACATCGTTGCCTTCTCGATCGAGCTGTTGAACTCGGTGCTGAGATCCACGTAAATTCAAGAGTCCAGACGATTGAGTATACTCCAGACATGTCGACGGCGAGCGCTATACTAAGTGACGGCAGAAGTATGTCCGCAGATCTCATCGTTGGAGCAGATGGCATCTCATCTCGGCTGCGCGAGGTCCTCCTTGGCAAGCCAGACCCTCCTTTACCGACAGGTGACCTTGCCTACAGGCTTCTTATCAACGCGAAAGATATGCTAGCAGATCCCGAGTTGCGATACTTCATCCAAGACCCCCAGGTCAACTATTGGATAGGACCCGACGCTCACGCGGTCAATTATGTACTCAGGGGTGGGGAGCTGTTCAACATGGTCCTATTAGTCCCGGACGACATGCCCGCAGCCTCTATGACGGTAGACGGGAATGTTGAAGAGATGCAAGCTTTATACAAAGATTGGGATCCCAAAATAGGCAAGATCTTAGGTCTATGTCAGTCTGTTCAGAAGTGGAAACTCTGCATACGGCCTACGTCGGAACAATGGGCACACGAATCGGGGTCATTGGCACTTTTAGGTGATGCTGTCCATGCAACACTTCCATACCTTGCTAGTAAGATACCCTCTATACTCCCTACGTTTCTTGACTTATTAACTAACGGTCTCATCAGGTGGCTGTGGTATGGCTCTAGAAGACGGAGCGGCGTTGGGCCTTTGTCTATCAAAGATCACTAACAAATCTCGCGAGCAAAAACTATACGCACTTAAAATTTACGAGGAGTGCCGGAAAGAGAGAACCGAGAGAGTGGTTGAAAGGGGTAATTTCCAACAGTACATGTACCACCTTCACGACGGCGAAGAGCAGAGGGAAAGAGACAGAAGACTCAAAATGTTTGAGAAGATGGACGAAGAATTGTTCGAGAATCCCGAGGTCATCACACAACCACGATCAGAGTCGGGGGAGGACCCGTTACCTTGGAGGTATTACGGCGTTGGGGGTTGGTTGTTACCGTATGATATAGAGACGGCAGTAGAGCGTAGATGGGATCAGAGACGAAGGGAAACCCAGACACGTCCACTGCTTTAGCAAAGCCAATATTATCCTTGTCACGAATTTAATCTTTTAACTATTCTTTATATTGATTCTCCTCCGCGCCCACTTCCCTGCCCTATCCAAGCCCTTCGATCAACCAAGAGGATCATTACGATAGGTGCTTCTGGTGGGGACTTCATCTTAGTATGAAGCAGAAGACGAGAGACAAAATTCCAAAACAGGGGTAGCGACGTAATCACAAGTAAACCGATACTTTCCGCTAGCGTGCAAGAAAGTCCATATTTCTATCAACTATGCTCTATGCCTAAAGGAATCTTCCAGGTTAGTTGGCGGAGATGGAACTAGCCGGACATCGTAGGATATGCAAAACATCAAGCTATCTATGCCGCATAGACGGGGTAATCTATATACCCCTTCTCCGGTGGCACCGTCAAGTAGAATGTCGAGCGGTCGTATTTAGTTAGCGGAATGCCATCTGCGAGCCTCTGCGGCAGATCCGGGTTCGCTATGAACCATCTCCCGAAGCAAACCACATCGGTGGCTCCGGACTCTAGCTTCGAGGCGCTGTTTTCCCAGTCGAAGCATCCAGCGCTGAGGAATGTAATGTTCCCCCTTTGAAGAATGTTTCTGAACGGCAAAAGCGATACGGTAGGCTCCTTGTCGTTCTGGGTCAGAGATTCGACCTTTTTCTGCTCGTCTAGAACCTCGTCGAACCGTGCCTCGACCCTATTATGAATAAATATTAGCGATCTGCTCAGGGTGCAGGCGATGGCGCTGGCCATTTTCTTACATGTGGACATAAGCAGGCCTTTGACTCGCAGATAAGCCTACGATTTGTTCGCAAATATAGGACCAGTGCTCTAGCCTATTGCTGTCCCTGGTAGATTGGAAGTAGTTCCAAGGACTCAAGCGGATTCCTACTTTGTCGGGCCCTATTGCGTCACAAACAGCTTTCAAGACCTCGAGAGGGAATCTGCATCGATTTTCAATAGATCCTCCGTATTCATCGGTCCTGTCATTGATGTTGTCGTGAAGAAATTGTTCCAGCAGATACCCATTGGCACCTACGACAGGCATTAATTTGGTTAATCGAATGGCCGGTAAATCTATAAATGCTCTCGTCTTTGAACGTACCATGGATTTCCACGCCGTCGAAGCCCGCTTCGATAGCTCGCTTCGCAGCTTCCGCGAAATCTTGGGCAACTGTTCGGATCTCTTCTACCGTCAGGGGTTTTGGGGGGCTAGAAGTGCAGGGCGTCCCATCTAACCAGGATCCTTCCATAGGGTGGTTGCTAGAACTCAACGGCGATTTCCCACCCAGAAATGAAGGGGGCGAGGCTCGACCCGTATGCCAGATCTGCAAGAAAATGTAACCCCCCTTGGCGTGGACAGCGCTGGCGACTTTCTTCCATCCCTCAACCTGGGAAGAAGTAAAGATGCCAGGGATTCCTGGGTACCCTCCGGCGTAGTGAGATATATCGGTGGCCTCAGTAATCAGCAGACCACCCTTCGTAGCGCGCTGTCCGTAGTATTCTGCCATTAAATCACCGGGGACGTAAATGCCATCGCTCTCCTTGATTCCACGCATACGCGTACAAGGCGCCAGGGCGATACGATGTTGAAGTTCATACTTCCCTAACTTGACAGGGGTGAACAGCTTCGTGGCCCTTAACGGCGCATATTCCGTAGAGGCCATTGTGATAATACTCTTGTGCGTAAAATTTGAACGGCCTGTTGGTGATTCCTGAGAGGTGTGAGCTCAGACGAAGCCCATAAAATCGCGACTCTCTGAGGCTTTTTTACGCGGCCAGAGGCCAAGACGTATGAAAGCCTACCTAACGCAAGCCGTGATGGCTACTACCCAATACCATTCTCGTCCTTTAGAACGCAGACCAGCTATCTACACTAACAACCCGAACCAACGTATTCCACCATTCAACATCCTTCCGTAAGTGGGGATGGCTTCATGAGGGTTTGATGTTGGGCAACAGTGGGGTGTTGGCGATACTGGAGTTATGATCGTTGGTGGGGTAAAGTACATCTATGTTATGAGGTATGTACGTGGGCATTCATGCCTGCATATGTATGGGGGGATAAGGTGACCAGGGGCGCGGCGATGGCCACGTATATGGGGCAAGTAACTATACGACATTACATGTCTGGGTATACATTAGGTGGAGATACAGTACGGATCCGTACTAAATATGTAATACCTGAGGTCCCCGAGGTCCCTACCTAAGATATACCTGTGTAAAAGATGCGTATAGGTTAGTTAGCTAGCTAGTAGGCGGCCGATCCATGTCTGCATAGGTATTATATGGCGATGGATTTCTGCTTACATGCCTACCTATGTAGGTAGTACATCGACAACTATTCGCCTCTTAAAAGCACATACCCAGAGTTCACTAATCCAGGATCTTTTATGCCCGAAAGTTTATGCCCGATCAGAGCGGGGGGAGGGGACGGCAACAGATGTCATACCAAGCCTAAGCTCGAGTTTATTCTCTTTTGCATTTATCTCGTACGATAGTTTGGACGACATCAGAAATGTGCTAATAGTTTATTAGCCATGTTCGTGTATGGTTTAATCGTTTCGAACGGGTAGCATAGGACAAGGAAAACAAACTTGCAGATTCATCTTCGCTCTTCTCACCATCCGTCAATACCCTTGCCTTCTATAAGCTCTCCTTGAAGCTCTCCTTGAAGCTCTCCTTGAAGCCATGGCGGCAGCCGACGTACTCCCCCCGTCCGCCGCTGAAGCTCTCACGCCTTTAATACAATCAACGTATACTACCTCCGAGATATGCTTCTTCGTCAATGGGCGTCGCGTTACTATTCAAAATCCAAATCCTGACTGGGTTCTTCTCGACTGGATTCGCGCCCAAGGTAATTTGAAGGGAACCAAACTAGGATGTGGCGAAGGAGGATGTGGTGCTTGTACCGTTGTTCTCCAGAGCATCGAAGACGGCAAACGGTTAAGGCACAATGCTGTGAACGCTTGTCTTTTCCCTTTGGTTGGTGTCGACGGGAAAAGTCTAATCACTATCGAGGGTTTGGGTACGGTTGATCGCCCACATCCTTTACAAGAGCGGGTAGCAAAAATGCAGTAAGTTATTAGCCCATCATATATACAGCTTCAACCTATCCGTCACTGTTCTAATATGATTATTCTTACTACAAGTGGCTCTCAGTGCGGATTTTGTACCCCTGGAATAGTAATGAGTCTGTACGCGCTCGTTAGGAATTCGTACAGGGATGGAAGGTTCCATCTCTCAGCTTCTGATATTGAGCTTCAAGGACATTTAGATGGCAATCTATGCAGGTGTGTGCGTATATACTTATACACCCGTGTTCGAGTACCATGCTCAACTTATTTAGACAGGCTACAAGCCAATTCTCGAGGCCGCCAAGACGTTCATTATAGAAGATCTAAAAGGCGAATTGGTTGAGGCTAGTAACCCATCCCCCTTTAGTACCGAGAACGATGACGACGGTATTCCACCAACGCCAGCAGATGGGAACGGATGTGGTTCTTCATCCGGCGGCTCCTGCGGGCGCCCGGGAGGTTGCTGTCGCGACTCACCAACATCTTCGGCTAGGAGCAGCGCCAAGAGAGTTTCATCTCAGGAATCTGGCAGCACACGAGCCACCTCCGTAGACGCGGGCAAAGCTACGGCACCTCTCACCTCGTTCATACCATATGATCCTTCCACAGAGATCATATTCCCTCCAGCTCTCTGGAGACATGCAGAGCGGCCCATTTGCTACGGGGACGAGAGGAAAATTTGGTTCAAACCCACAACTCTGGAACAGCTTGTAGAACTAAAGAATGCTTGGCCCTCTGCCAAAATTGTAGGAGGTGCTAGTGAAACACAGGTAAGATCATATCTTGGGCACCTCAGCCTCCTTGCTATCAGTGATTTCTTACGCGCAGATAGATCGAAGTTCGTTTCAAGAAGTCCGAGTATAGAGTATCTGTTTACGCATCGGATATCAAAGAGCTTAGCAGCTTTAAAGACCCTCCTAGCGATCCCGAACTTGAAAGCCTTTCGGAAATATCCATCCCAGGGAACATGCCATTAACAAAAGTGGAGGAATTATGTGTTACGCTAATTTCAAAGCTCGGTACCAGAGCAAGCGCGCTCGAGGCACTCAGGAAACAACTTCGTTATTTTGCTGGTCGTCAAATTCGGAATGTTGCGAGTCTAGCCGGGAACTTGGCCACAGCAAGTCCAATCTCAGATGCTGCCCCGGTATTATTGGCATCAGGTTCTGTGATAACCATAAGAACCGAGGGAGAAAGCCCATACGATATACCCCTTTCGTCATTCTTCATCAAGTATCGAACGACACGATTACCTCCCAACGGTATTATTACTCACATCAAGATACCACTACCTCCACCAGACACGTTGGAGATAACGAAGGCGTACAAGCAAGCAAAGAGGAAGGATGATGACATCGCGATTGTGACTGCTGGTTTCCGAGTACGTGTAAATCAAGAAGGGTTTGTCCAGCAGGCGACGTTCGCGTATGGCGGTATGGCACCAATTACCACACTCGCGGCTACGGCACAAAAGGCTGTTTTGGGGAAGAAATGGGCGGAGAGTAGCACGCGTGAAGAAGCTCTTGATGCTTTGTTACAGGATTTCGACCTGGATTTTGGTGTACCAGGGGGGATGGCCCAGTATAGGAAAGGCAAGTCACGATAGCTTCGTTTTGCGGCCCCTAATCGCTCATAACTAACCGTAATAGTCCTTACCCTATCATTATTCTTCCGTTTCTGGCAGGAGAGCGTTTCGGGACTAAGTCTTGCTGAGACCGAGAGTGACGCCGTTCCGGAAATACACCGAGGGGTATCATCTGGTACTCGTGATCACTTTGTTACTTCGGGCGCCAACGTCGTGGGTAAAGAAATACCACATCTTTCGGCCTTGAAACATTGCACAGGCGAGGCAGAGTACGTTGATGATATGCCCAAGCAAAATAACGAGTTGCATTGTGCTTTGGTTTTATCGACAAGGGCACACGCGAAAATACTCGCAATCGACTGGAGCCTTGCACTTGAGACGCCAGGGGTTGTGGGGTATCTCGACAAGGACAGTATATCAGAAGCAAGCAATAAGTGGGGTCCAATCCGGGTGGATGAGCCCCTATTTGCAGTAGACGAGGTTCATTCCCACGGCCAAACGATAGGCATGGTTTACGCCGAGACAGCACTACAAGCTCAAGCCGCTGCCGCCAAGGTCAGGGTAACATATGAGCCATTGCCGGCCATAATTACTATTAGCCAAGCAATCAAAGCCCAGAGTTACTATGAACACGGGAAGCAGCTAAAAAAAGGAGCAGCTATTGAAGGGCCACTAGATGATATATTCGCCAAGTGCGAGCATGTCTTTGAAGGCTTAACGAAGCTAGGCGGCCAAGAGCACTTCTATCTGGAGACTATTTCCGCATTAGCGATCCCCCACGTCGAAGATGGTTCTATGGAGGTATACGCTTCCACACAGAACCTAGCGGAGAACCAAATCTTCGTAGCCCAGGTCCTGGGTGTACCGATGAGCCGAGTTAACATGAGGGTCCGACGTTTAGGAGGCGCGTATGGTGGCAAGGAGTCGAGAACGACACCGGCAGCATGTCTTGTTGCCCTCGCTGCGAAAAAGGAGCGCCGTCCCATGAGGATAATGCTGAATCGTGATGAAGACATGTCGACTAGTGGACAGAGAAACCCAATGCGAGCCAAGTGGAAAGTTGGGACTGATGCTAATGGAATAATCCAGTGTTTCGATGCGGACATCTATTGTAACGCTGGATATTCTCTGGACATGTCCGGAGCTGTCATGGATCGAGCCTGTACTCACATCGATAACTGCTACAATATGCCACACGCCTGGATACGCGGGTGGGTATGCAAGACTAATACGGTATCGAATACGGCATTCCGTGGCTTCGGAGGGCCGCAGGCCATGTACTTCGCCGAATCATACATGAGTGCCATTGCTGAGGGTCTTGAGATGGACATCGACGAGCTTCGACTTAAGAATCTTTATAAGCGAGATGACTTGACACCCTTTTTACAAACCATCGATGTCGACTTTCATATCCCGACTATGCTGGAACAACTCAGCGCCAGCGCAGATTATGAGAACAGGAAGAAGGGGGTTCAGTTGTTCAACTCCAAGAACCGTTATAGGAAGAGGGGAATATGTATGATACCTACGAAATTCGGACTGAGGTAAGCTGTGCTTCGGCTCTTCGCGTGAGGAAGTGTTCACATGATATTGCAGCTTTGCCACCGCTTTACATCTGAACCAGGCAGGCGCTTACGTTAGAATCTACGAGGACGGTTCAATCCTCCTTCACCATGGGGGCACGGAAATGGGACAGGGTCTATATACCAAGATGTGTCAGGTCGCGGCCGAAGAGCTCGGCGTGAGCGTGGATCAGATATTCAACAAGGATTCGCAGACCGACCAAGTCGCCAACCCATCCCCTACCGCTGCATCGTCGGGAAGTGATCTTAACGGTATGGCAGTTAAGAACGCTTGTGATCAGCTAAATGAGCGTCTAGCTCCTTACAGGGAACGACTCGGACCTAACGCTCCCATGTCAGAGATCGCGCACGCGGCATACCGCGATAGAGTTAATCTTGCGGCTAACGGATTTTGGAAAATGCCCAAGATCGGATATAAATGGGGAAATTATAAGGATCCTCTTCCGATGTATTATTATTTCACACAGGGTGTTGCTATTACGGAAGCTGAATTAGATCTCCTCACGGGGGATCACACTGTTCTGAGGACCGATATAATGATGGTGAGTGGTTAATGGACAAAGGTTGTACCTGAATTCCGTCTAACAGTAATTAGGATGTTGGCCGTTCCATCAACCCCTCGATCGACTATGGACAAATAGAAGGGGCTTTCGTCCAGGGACAAGGTCTGTTCACCATGGAAGAATCGTTGTGGACACGAGAAGGCGAGATGTTTACAAAGGGGCCCGGGACATATAAAATACCGGGTAAGTATCAACAGAGCCTAAACATCGTCAAAGCTAGATGTGCTAACATTAGGGAAAGGGTTCTCGGATATTCCTCAAATATTTAATGTGTCAATGTTGCGGCACGACTCGGACGGAAACGCCATCAGCTGGAAGCATTTGCGTTCTATCCAAAGCAGCAAGGGCATCGGAGAACCGCCGCTCTTCCTAGGCTCGACAGTATTCTTCGCCCTTAGAGAAGCGGTCAAGGCTGCGAGAGGGATGAATGGAGTAACGGAGCCGCTGGTGCTCGATGCCCCGGCAACAGCAGAAAAACTTCGCATTGCTGTCGGCGATGAATTCGTCAAGCGTGCTACTGTAACTCCGAAGGAAGGGGAAACAAACTTCTTCGTCCGTATCGAGGACTAAACAAACCACATATGTCGTTACTTTTGAGACAGATGTAGAGCCGTCAAGCATGTATGTCCGAATGTGGTGTAATATCGGATAGGCAGAGGTTACGGGTACCATTACGAAGGACTAGTCAGCACACAAAATTGGGATTCGGCGGTATAGTTAGTAGGAGCAATAATTTGGCAACTTTAGCTTCGAGATGTTCGCCGTAAGCTACCCGTAGTTGATGTACGACGCACGCCGTCTAGCACCGGACACTTGCATTATACTTTACTGCTCTCAGACCGATGAGACGATAGCCTTCCGAACGAAACCGGTGAAGCTTTCGAAGACCGCATAGTCGACCCCTTGAAGCCAGCGGGCCACAACTGTTACCCGGTCTTTCCCATTCGTATCCTTCGGGGCCCGGATGTCTAGAGAAAACACAAAAACACACTGCGTGGTATCCTGTCTAGCATTTTTCTCTGCCATCCGTCCGTAGAAAGTCGAAGACTCGCCTCCCTCTATCAGGTTCGGATTATCCCTTTCCCTAGCCTTTTTTCTTCGATGAGCTCGACTCCAAATATCACCATTAGCAAAGCCTATACCCCTAGACAATTCCTTGCTCCAACTCCACGAATTTAGGTCGAGACCGTTCATCGCATCACAAATTATCCGTTCAAGTTGCTCCAGCTCGGCTTGCGAACTAGGCCTCGTAAAAATAGTCATCTCTGTAGGTTCTGGCAAGATCCTCTTCCCAGCCGAAGGCTCGCAGCCCCTACTCGCTGATAGACTCGGCCTCCTAGTCCCAAAACTCCACCCGATGGCCCACCTACGCGTTTTATTACCCTGGACAAATGCCGTAACGGCATAGTTGGTCACGCCATGCTCTCTTAAAATTCCCACGAGCACTTCTAGACTCGACTGCTTGCCAAGCATACACGTATACCACTGTACCCTCTCCCGTAAGACTAGGGACTCGTCAATCATCCGCCGAATGAACCCGATCTCGCCCCCGGCACACACCATCTCAATTGGCGCGCCCGTACATGCGCTATTTGGGGGGCGTGATTTCTGCTTCGCTAGGTCGGTGAGTTCGGCCTCGCACGTATAGAAGGGAGGGTTGACCATGGTGAAATCGACGGCCTCCAAGCCCAGCTCATCTAAAGGGATAAGGCAATCCGTAACCCTACGAGAAATTACACGGATGCGCGATTGCATTTGGTTCGACTCGGCATTCTTCCGTGCGTACGATAAGGATTTCGCATCTACGTCAGTTGCGATAAATGACCATGATGGTCGTTGAACGCAACCTAGAAGTGGATAAATGAGGCTAGCACCGGTACCTATGTCGAACCCAATTACCTGCCGGGGCGGTTCGCTAGAGTTTAGACGTGGAAGCGAGGAAGAGTCCAAAAGGTCTTTGAGCCAAAGGATATAGTTGTGTCGGTTAGGTATCGGAGGGCAAAGTCGGTCCGGGGGTAAATCGACCGTCAGACCAAAATCCCGCTTGAGCAGAGCTTTGGACAGTCGCATGACCGACTTGGGATTGTTAAAGTCAATATACGAGCCATTTTGTAGCGCAGCTTTGAATTCCGGATCGTAGTGCCCAAGCATACGAAAGTCCGGCTCCTCGGCGTAGAGAGTTTTATAGTAGTAATCGTTGTCGTCCCTGGGCTGTATAGGTTCTCTATTAGCGACCGGCCGCTCGATCGCCATTGGCGAAGAGACCCCCCGGTTGACCGAAGCAAGGGACTTGTTAGAACCTCGTTCAGGTAGTTCATCTTCACTTAATCTGCGCTTTATCCCACGTTTGGAACTGTGTTTTTGGCCCAGTGCATTCATCTTCCTGTATCCCAGGAAACCAGTTATTACACAATATACAGGGAAAAATTATGATTATAAAATTCAAGTTGTTATTATTGTTGTTAGAATTCTAAAATAGAATAGTAAGGCTTTTTATAGAATTATTATAAAAGAAAGAATTTTTCGATATTATTTTTAAATTTATTAATTTAATATATTTTTTTAGATAAAATTGATAAATGAATTTAAAAAATATATTATAAAAAATATAATTTTTTTATATTTTTAAATTAATATATTTCTTTAATTATATTTCTTTAATAATTTCTTTATTTATTTTTTACTTTTATTATGTTATTTTATCTACATTTTTAAATAATTTAAAATATTTATTAAATTTATTTATTTTTTAAAATAAATATATTTTTTTAATAATATCTTTATAAATCCATTTATATTTATATTTTCTAAATTAATAAAATTAATTTTAATATAATTTTTTAAAATCTTTTATTTAAATCAATAATTATATATATTTATATATTTTA
>MU623502.1:0-69813 GCA_025201765.1 Daldinia sp. FL1419 | reverse complement strand
TTATTATTATTTATTTTATTATTATTTTATTTTTATTTTATATATATATTTATTAATATTAATTAATATTATTAAATAATTAGTAATATAAATTAATAAGGTTAGAAGAATTATTATTACAATAATTTAAAAATCTTTATTATAATAATATAAATAATATTAATATTATATTTCTAATTATTCTTATAATAAATAATTATTATTTAATATTATTTAATTTTTAAAATATATATTTTCTTAAATTATTATCTTCATTATCATATTTATTTTTAATATTTATCTCTATAATATCTTAATTAAAAAATTTAATATAAATATAAAACCATATCCTATTTAATAATATAGATATTATTTAAATAAAAAATATGGATATATTTTATGAATTAATGAAATATTTATTTTTCTAAGATATAATATTTATTAATCAATTTAATCATAAGGTTATAAAATAGATGAATATTATTTTTATAAATGTAATTCCTGAGTAGAAGGTAATTTAGGCATTATGGGCAATAAGAGATTTTAAGATTATAAATTTAAATTCCTTATATGTATATATATTTGATAAAATATTAATTGAATATAAAGAATATTTTAAAAAATTTATTATAAATAATTTTATTAATATATTAAAATTAATTAAAATCATTTTATAAATAATGTTAATATAAAAAGACATTTATATAAAAAAATTAAATACTAATTATATAAAAATATTTAATAATTTTATATTTATAAATAGATTATTATAATAAAATTTAAATAAATTAAAAATTATAAAATTTAAATAATTTAATATATTAATATAAAGAATATTAATAATTAATATTAAAAGAAAATTAATACATCCTAATATAAGAATAATTATTTAAATAATAATATTTATATAACAATAATAATTAATAATTTATAATTTATAAATATTTATTTATTAAATTACACAAACAAAATAATTAAATATCATTCTTTATAATCCTTTTTACCTTATATAATATATATTTCCTACCTTATAATCATTATTATTTAATCCTTTTTTTATTTTTAATATTTTATTAATAATTTAAATGGGATTTATTTTACAACCTTTTTCTCTTTTAACCATAATTTTATTATGTTAATTATTACCCTATCCCCATTTTATAAAATTCTATTACAACCTCCAAAGGATTTAAAGATCTCCTAATTAATTAAAATAATCCCAATAAAGGAATCAATTAATACCTAATATCCTTCTTAAACCCCCTCTTTAACAAAAACCCCCAATATTTATTTAATTATCATTATTTCCATCCCTTCTAATTTACCTTACCTATCCTACATAATAAGAATATAACCTAAATTATAATTTTAAATACAATACAAGCCTTATACCAACCTAACCTCCTTTTTTAATTTTAAGAAATGATTTTAAATTCCTTAAACCACTATCAAATAATTCATACATAATTACAATACTACCCCCAAACATTAGAACAAATAGAAGGAACTAATTAGTAAAAAACTACAATTCTTCCTTCTTAATAATACCATTATTTATATAAAGAAAAATCCTTTAAAATTAAATTTTTATATTTATTAATAATTAATAAATATTAATTTATTTTATAATTCCTTTAAAACATATTCCTAACAAAATATACCCATCCATTATTATAAAACATTTTAAAAAAACTTAAAATATCAATAACAATTATACTAAAAAATTATATAATATTTTTAAAAATAAATTTAAATTCTTCCTAAAAATATATTTTATAACAGGCATATACCCATTACAATTCCATACCATATTCTTATCAATATTAATAAAAAAAATATCCTTCTACTTCTTATATAATATTTCCCAATATTAATGCTTTATTAATATATATCTTATTTTATAATATTATTTTAATATTATAAAAAATAAAAATCAATATTACCAAAACTAAATAAATACCACTTTTTTTAATATTAAAATAAAAAAATAAAATTAAAGGAAAATAAATATAAAAATATTATAAATTTTATTTAATAAATTATAACTATATTAAAAAATATTTAATTCTAATTATAAAAAAGAATTATAATTTATTATAATTATTTATAGGGTATATTAAAATATATTATAATTTTAGAATATATTTTTTAAACTATTAAGGATAATTATAGCCTTAATCAACAAATTTTAAACATCCTTTTAAAATTATAAAATTATAAAAGTATTATAGTAATTTATAATTAATAATATTAATAAAAATAATAATAAAAAAATCTATAATAATTATATTAATAAAAAATATTATAGAAATGATAAAAATGGAAAATATATTTTTAAATAATTTAAGAAGATTTGGAAATATAAATATTAAGTATATAAAAAAAAAGGTTACTAATTTATTAAATATTTAAAAACTAACCATAAGAAAATTAGAGAAGATTGGAAGATCAAATGTAACACATTTAAAAAAAATTATATAACCTTTCTAACAAATTATAAAGAACTTAAAAATTAAAGCTTAAAATAAAAAAACAATAACACTTATAATATAACCTTAAAACCAGAAAATAATAAAGATATATAATTTATAGTAATAATATACTTATTTAATTAGATATTCCACCATTACATTATAGTTTTTATCCCTTCAATAATTAAAAAGATTAATACCATTTTTATTTTAAATTAATATATAAAAACTATATTTCAAAATATTATATTAAATATTAAAATTACTTATATTTTAATAACAAATAAAGAATAATATCTTATTTTTATTAATGAATATCCTAATTAAAAACTTAAAATAAATTATATTTATATTAAAGAAGCTAATATTAAATTCAAAAATAAATCCCTTATTAAATTATTAAATATAATTATAATTAATACCTTATTTAATAACATAAATTTTTATATTATAAAATTAAATATATTATTCTTTTTTTTAATTAAGGATATAAATTATTTAAAAATATATCTTAATAATATTATCAATCAATTAATATATAAGAATAATGTAACAATTAATATTAAATAAAAATAAAAATACTTATAATTTTACCTAAATAATATTATTTATTTTACAAAAATAAAACTATAATACTTACATATTTATTTTAATCATTTTATAATTAAAAAACTCTATAATCTCTTAGATAAAATTAACCATAATATTAATATAAATAATTTTAAAAAAATTAATAAATTTTGTCACCATTGTTAAATTAAGGGTAAGGATTTATAAAAATTTAGGTTTATTTTTAGGGACTTTAATATAAACTTTAATTATAAAATGGTTATTAATATTATATATTTAGAAGGATAATTGATTTTATATATGGTTAATATTGTTACTAATTTCTAAATAATATGATTTATAAAAGGTATTATAATCAAAAAAACATAAAAAATGCTAAAAAAATATTAGATTAATATCTATTTTAACCCTCCAAATATCATTTCCTATAATATAAAAACAAACTTTAATAACCCAGAATTCTGAAATGAAATATGTATTATTAGAATTATATATTATTAAATATTAATTAAAATACATTAATTTATTAATAAAATAAAAAAATATTACAATCTAATCTATTAAATTTATAAAATAATTATAAATAAATTCTAAAATT
The DNA here is from genome assembly GCA_025201765.1 of Daldinia sp. FL1419. Lineage (NCBI taxonomy): Eukaryota > Fungi > Ascomycota > Sordariomycetes > Xylariales > Hypoxylaceae > Daldinia > Daldinia sp. FL1419. The sequence continues at coordinate 66,195 of MU623502.1, read as the reverse complement.
CTAATTTAAAGATATTATAATTATAAATAACTATAAAAATAATTAATAATATAATTAATTTTAATAAATTAATTCTTACACTACTTATTTTTGAAACCTACCCCCAAATTAATATAGATTTATTATTTATACCTACCTAAATTCATTATACCCTAATAATACAAAAGGTTATAATTAAAATTAAAAAAATTAAATTACAATATTTTATTTAAAATATACTTAATATTTATAATAACCCTAATATTATAAAAATATTACTTATATTTTTACCTATTAATAATAAAATTTTTATTTACTAAAAAAAAAATAAATAAAAGAACCTTTATAAAATTATTATAATTATTAATAAAAATATTATTATAATATCTAACACATCCAAAAGAACCTCTATATTCTGGAATTCTTATGTCAAACCTTACATTTAACTTAAAAATAACCTAATACCCATTAAAGAACTCCAAATATAATTATTTAAACCTACATTTAATCCAAACAATTATAAAATAATCCTAGAAAAAGACCTTATACATACTAATGATCTTTCATATATTAATATTTTATACCTTAACAATAAAAAATAAAATAATTTAATCTTAATATTTTAACTACACATAATAAAAAAGATTATTACCATAAAAAAATCATATAAAATATTAAATATAAAGGAATTTAATACATTATTCAATAAAAAAATCTTATAACTTAAAATATATAATACATTAATTCATTAAAAAATAATAATTTTTAAATTATAAATAATTCATAAAATAAAAGGAAAAAATATATTAATATTTTATAAAAAATTAAAGTTTATTATTTAAAACTATAATAATTTTAATAAAAAATTTATCATAACATATATTCCTATTATCCAAAAAATAAATCAATATTTCATTTTAACCCTAACTTTAATTCTCTAATATTAAAATATAAAAATCATAATAAAGAATATTATCATAATATACACCCAATTTAAGATATCCATATAATAAACAATATTTATACAATTATTAACAAAATTAAAAAATAAATATCCTGAGGGGATACTATTACATATTATTAAATTATTATATAATTTAATTAAATTAAAAATATATTAATTTAAAACTTATTTACATTATTATTAATAAGAATTTAATATAAAATTATTAACATTTAATCTATACTTATTAATAATAAATATAATCCTATTTAAAATTATAGATTTTTAAATAAATAATATTTTAAATATTAATATTATGGAATTTTTAGTAATAAAAAATAAAGCATTTATTAAGGTTGGGATTAAAGTATATCCCTAGAAAATACTAAATATTAGAATTAAAAATTTCAATAATTTATACCTTATTATTTATAAGGAAAGTTATAGTATAACCATTATATAAAAAAAATAAATTAAGAAATTTAAATAATTAGATATAAAATTACTAAATGTAACCAAGAAATTTATTAAACAACAAATACAAAAAATATACATTTCCTTCATTTGTTAACCTAAAATAACCTTTAATTATTCAATAATAATCCAATATTTAAAATTAAATCTTAAAGAAATAAAAGCCTTTAATACCTAAATTAAATAATAAATAAATAATTAATTATAAAGACTTAATTATATTAATTTAAATCCCTAAAATTTACACCTATATATTTTTATTAATAATTTATTTATAAATAATAAAGATTTAAATTTATAAATTAATTATATTATTATATTAAATAATAAAAAACCAATTAATTAAAATAATAAAATTTGAATTATTAACAATATTATTCATTAATTATCTATTAAATACAAATATATCACCTAAAACATACTCATTAATAAAATTTATAAAATAATTTAAAACTTCAATATTAAATATATTATCCATTATATAATTAATATTATTTTAAAATACCTTTTATTACTTAAAATTCTATTAATCTTATATATTAATTCATTTTTTTTATATTAATACCTTATCCAAATAAATAATATTAATAAAAAAAAATTAATAATTAATTTAATAACCTTATAATAATTATATAAAAATTAAGAAATTAATAATATTTAGTAAATCTACAACATATATAATTTTATAAATGTTATAATAAAAATATCCTTAAATAAAACTATATAAACATTAATAAAAAATAACCAAATTAACCTACAATTAAAAAGATAAGTAAAATGAAAATTAAGTATTAAATTTACAATATAATTACAAAAAAAAAATAAAATAAATAGTGATTAAATAACTTATATTTTTAATCTAATATATAATCCTTAAAAAATACTTATATATTTATTATTATATAAAAATAGATTTCTTATCTATCTTTCCTAAATAACTTTTTTCTTTAAATAACTACAATATACCAGTCTCACCCCTATTATTATTTGCTTTATTATTATTTTGCTTTTATTTTACATACGTACCTACCAACAATTAGTAATAATTTTAATATAATATTTCTATAAAGGTATGTTAATAAAAAAGAATTTTATAATATTTACCTAACTTATTATATAATTAAAATATGTATTAAGGTTAAACCTAAATTCCTACTTAAAATAAATTAACCTATAAATTTCTTAATTTTTAGATAATTTTATTTATTTATTAAATATAATAATATATCATAATCCAATAATTCCTTTATAATTATAATAATTCCCCTATTGCCACTATAGTACCTACCTAAGTAGCGTCAAAATGCACTTAGATATCCAATTGGGACTAAGAGGTACGTAGGTACTAAGGGTACTGTGTTTACATACGTATGCTACATTCTATCCTTGTAATTTTTATTCGCCATTATTGCTTCATTCAACCCAACTTAACTCAATTGGAGCAATCTCAAAGGTTATCAGCTTCGGGAATCCTCACGCCCTTGTTTTCCAGGTTGCTGAACCACTATTCAACATGTTGGATACGTTTGAAATTCTGACTACCTCGGGTGTCGTGCTTTGGTCGCGAACATATGCGCCTATAAACCCATCCGTTATAAACAACTTCATCGCCGATGTTTTCATAGAGGAGAAGGGTGCTGTCGCTGGCGCAAGGAACAGCCAACCCGCCGCGAGCAACCCGCCGTATAAGGCCGATCAGCACACCTTGAAGTGGACGTTTGTCAAGGAATTGGGTGTGATCTTTGTTGTACGGTTATACTCTTCAATACTCTGTCAATGTGCTGTCTAACTACCTCTAGGCTGTCTACCGATCCTTATTGCACCTCTCCTGGATTGATAAACTTATTGACAACTTAAAGACCATATTCATTGATTTATATGGCGACCAATTAAAGAAGCCCAACACTACGATCGTGGAATGCCGCAAATTCGACGAGTATTTTGACCAACAATACCGAGAGCTTGAATCAAGCGGGTCTAGTAGTGCCGCACGGCCGGCTATAACTACTTCTCAATTGGGGGAGAATGTCATCCTAGGCAATACTGGGGATGAGCCTCCCCTTCCACCAGGCCTTAAGCATAGAGGCAAAGCGCAGAATAAACCTCAAGACCGACCGTCTACCGCCGAGTCTACCCCGAATACGTCTCGTCCCTCTACCCCCAGTGGAAACCGTCTGGTTGTGGCGAAGGGTGGACCCATGGGTAAGATGTCAAGAAGGGCTAGAAAAATGAGAAACAGTTCCGCTCCCGTCTCTTCCGGCGACGAAGCGCCAGTAAGGAAAGCCAAGAAGCCGCCCAAGAAAGGGCGCAAATGGGATGCCGATGGCTTTGCCGACGAAGAGGATGATAGTATGCAATTGGATTACTCGGCAGCTCAGAATATTTTGACAAGCGATAGCGAAGTAGATGCGGCTGCTAGATCGACGGCTGGGGAGGGAGTGGATTCGTCTTCGTGGGGGACGAAAACCTCGAAGGGGCAGTTCGTATTGAAGGACCTCGATGATGAAGTACATTCCATCTTGCAGTCGGCCGAGGCAAAGAACACTTCAAAGACGGAAACAAAGGGCGGCCTAGTCGGATCTGGGTTGAACACCATCAGTAGCATTTTCCGTAACGTAGTAGGCGGTAAGACATTGACAAAAGAAGATCTGGAAAAAGCTATGAAGGGGATGGAAGATCATTTATTGCGGAAGAATGTAGCCCGTGAGGCAGCCATACGGCTTTGCGAAGGTGTTGAGAAGGAGCTCCTTGGCGTGAAGACGGGTAGTTTTGAGAGCATCGATGCTCGCATCGCTAAGGCCATGGAAGCCTCCCTCACCAAGATGCTTACACATACATCATCGCTAGATCTCTTGCGCGAGATTGACTCCGTCATCAAACCCCCTACAACGTCGATGCGAAAGCCCAGACCCTACGTCATCTCTATAGTCGGAGTCAACGGTGTTGGCAAGTCAACCAATTTGTCCAAAATCTGCTACTTTTTATTGCAAAACAAATATAAGGTATTGATTGCGGCCGGTGATACCTTTAGATCCGGGGCTGTGGAGCAACTAAAGGTTCATGTGCGAAATCTGAAAGAGCTCACTGAACGTGAAGGTGGCCAGGTGGAAATTTATGAAAAGGGATATGGTGGCGATGCTGCTTCGATCGCCAAGGATGCCGTGAGAGAGGCTGCGAATGACGGGTTTGACGTTGTACTCATTGATACAGCGGGACGACGACATAATGATCAGAGATTGATGTCGTCTCTGGAGAAGTTCGCCAAGTTTGCTCAACCTGACAAAATTCTAATGGTTGGAGAGGTAGGATATAAGACAGATACCCTATCACATGAATCGCCTAGCTAACCTGATGGAAATAGGCACTAGTAGGAACGGACTCGGTGGCTCAAGCAAGAAATTTCAACTCATCTTTCGGCCCCGGTCGAACACTTGATGGATTTATCATCTCTAAATGCGATACAGTTGGTGACATGGTAGGAACATTGGTCAGCATAGTCCATGCCACCAATGTGCCAGTCCTCTTCGTTGGTGTTGGACAGCATTATTCAGATATCAGGAACTTCTCTGTCAAGTGGGCGGTAGAGAAGTTGCTGAGCAATAGTTAATAATTCGGCGGATTAACTACTGTTGGGATGGGTCTCCTATGATAGCTATATGTTAATAATATAAGAAACCCTACCAATCAGTGAGTTTTTCATATTGCCGTTAATAATAAGAATAAAAATAAAAATTTAGATACTGGTAAGGAGCAACCAGAGCCTTGTATTATTTACTTTGTCAACTATAGGCCTATTAGTTAATGTGGTGCAGATTCCACGATCTTCCCTGTGGTATGTAAATTACAAAATGTTTGTTATTGATCCCTTTCAGTATGGTAATTTATCTCCCTGGGTTGACCATGGTTCAGTAATTTTCTATTCCCATATCTAAATTATAGAATTTATAATGGGTCTATAACAATTATCATATAATACTATGGTATTAGGGGTAAGTATAACCCCGGTCACAAGTCTCGCGTTAAATTATGGCCTGTGCCATATTCTTTCATCTTAATCATATATTTTACAATAATTACAAAATAACGTAACTTTAATAATTAATAAATTAAATTAATAAATTTAATATTAAAAACTAATTATTTTAATATAAATTTTAAATTTATTAATATATTAGATATTTTTTATTGATATACCTTTTGAATACCTTGGATACTTTAAAGCTGATGTAGTGTGGGGTGGTGTCTAGCCATTTCTAGCAGTACCTGACAGTATCATTTTTCTTTGGCCTGTAACCATAGTATAAAATTATTCTTATGTTTTTAATTAAATTTCTTTTTTAATTATTTTTATAACTGAGTCACCCCAATTACATGTTTTTTTTTTCTTTTAAGGGGTGGGGGGGGGGGGGTTTACAAAGGGTTGTAATATAATTATGTAATTAAAATTGTAAGATTTTATTAGTTTTTATAGAACCAACCCTTCTAAGGTTTCTATAAGTTTTTTAATATGTAAATAAGCCCTTAAAAGGTATTTTATTATCTAATTAACTTAAATTTTCAAATATAGAGTTATTAGTTTTTTATAAAGTTTTGTACAATAAAATTAAAAGGCATATCTTATAAGAACTCTTATTTAATTAAAATTTATATTTATTATAAATAAATTTTTAAATATTATTTTCCAATCTAATTAATTTAAATTTTTAAATATAAAATTATTAGTTTTTTTATAATAATAAGTTAAAGTAATAGGACCAAAATAAAATCCACTAATCTAATCCTTTTAATTAAGGTTTTTACAAGTTATTTAATATGTAAATAAATTTATAAAAATTGTTTTCTTATTTGATCCGCTTAAGTTCTTAAATATAAAATTATTAGTTTTTAAAACCATAAAGTTTTGTATGATAAAACTGTATGGCATATCCTGCAAGAGCTATTAGAGCTTATGTTCAATATAAATAAACCTCCAAAAGTTATTTTCCTATCTGATTAACTCAAGTTCTTAAATATAGAATTGTCAATTTTCCATAGAATTTTGTAAAATAAAATTACAGGGCATATCCTACAGGAGCTCCTATTTAATTAGAGTTCTTATTTAATTAGAGTTCCTGTTCAATTAGAGCTCCTGTTTAATTAAAGCCCATATTTAATATAAATAAACTTTTAGAAGTTATTTTCTTATCTGATTAGTTTAAGTTAGGATGTACCTAATTATTAGTTTTTTTATAAAAATTTGTATAATAAATTGTAGGGCATATCCTGTAAGAGTTATTAAAGTTCCTATTCAATTAGAGCTCTTATTTAATATAAATAAATTTCCAGAAATTATATTCCTATCTAATTAGCTTAAGTTCTTAAGTACAAAATTATCAATTTTTCCATAGAATTTTGTATAATAAAAATATAGGGTTAAAATATATCCTGTAAGAGTTATTAAAGTTCTTTAAAAATTATTTTCTTATTTAATCAGCTTAAGTTCTTAAATATAGAATTGTTAGTTTTTTATAAAAATTTATATAATAAAGTGCAGGGCATATCCTGTAAGAGTTATTAAAGCTCTAATTTAAATAAATAAATTTTTAGAAGTTGTTTTCTAATTTAATTATTAGTTTTTTATAGAGTTTCGTACGATAAAACTGCAGGGCATATCTTATAGGAACTCTTATTTAATTAAAGTTCTTATTTAATTAGAATTCTTATATAAATAAAGCTTTTATTTAATTAAAGCTTATATTTAATATATAAGTCTTTAAAAGTTATTTTCTTATCTAATTAATTTAAGTTTTTAAGGATAGAATTGTTAATTTTTAAAATCATAGAATTTTGTATAGTAAAAGTATAGGATTAAGATATATCCTATAAGAACTATTAAAGTTTTTATTTAATTAAAGTTAATATTTAATATAAATAAGCTTTTAGAAATTATTTCCCTATTTAATTAATTTAAGTTTTCAGGTATAAAATTATTAGTTTTTTTATAGAGATTTATATAATAAATTGTAGGGCATGTCTTATAGGAGCTCCTGTTCAATTAAAGCTCCTATTCAACATAAATAAACCTCCAGAAGTTGTTTTCTGTTTGATTAGTTCAAGTTTTTAAGTATAGAATTATTAGTTTTTTATAGAATTTCGTATAATAAAACTGCAGGAGCTTTTATTTAATTTAAATTTATATTTAATGTATAAATCTTTAAATATTAATTTTAATTTAATTAGTTCAAGTTCTCAAACATAAAATCATTAGTTTTCGATAGAGATTTATATAATAAAACTGCAGGGCATATCTTATAGGAACTCTTATTTAATTAAAACTTATATTTAATATAAATAAACCCTTAGATATTATTTTCTTATTTAATTAATGCAAGTTCTTAAACTTAAAATCATCAATTTTTTATAGAGTTTTGTATAATAAAACTATAGGGCATATCCTAAAAAAACTCTTATTCAATTAAAGTTTATATTCAATTAAAACTTATATTTAATATAAATATACCTCCAAAAATTATTTTCCTATTTAATTAATTTAAATTTTCAAATATAAAATCATCAATTTTTCCATAGAGATTTATACAATAAAAGTCTAGGGTTAAGGCATATCTTATAAGAGTTATTAGAATTCCTTAAAAGTTATTTTTTTATCTAATTAGTTCAAGTTTTCAAACATAGAATCGTCAATTTTTCCATAGAGATTTATATGATAAAAGTGTAGGGTTAGGGCATGTCCTGCAAGAGCTCCTATTTAATTAGAACTCCTGTTCAATTAAAGTTCCTATTCAATTAGAACTCTTATTCAATTAAAGCTTTTATTCAATTAAAGTTTATGTTTAATGTATAAGCCCTCAGAAGTTATTTACCTATCTGATCAATTTAAGTTAAAATGTACCCAATTATTAATTTTTCTATAAAAATTTATACAATAAATTGTAAGGCATATTTTGCAGGAGTTATTAAAGGCTTTTAAAAATAGTTTTCTTATTTGATCAACTTAAGTTCTTAAGGATAAAATCATTAATTTTTAAAATCAGAGAATTTTGTATAATAAAAATGTAGGGTTAGGGTATATTTTATAAGAGTTATTAAAGTTTAAATTTAATATAAATAAATTGTTTCTTATTTGATTAACTTAAATTCTTACTAATGAAAAAGATATACTTAATTATAAATGTTTTCTTAAACTTTAAATTTTTAATATATTTTTTTACCCTTTATTAATTTATTAACCATTTTATCAGCTTTTATCAACTCTTATCAGCTCTTATCAATTATTATTAATTTCTTATCAATTTCATATAATAATTTATTGGAAGAATTTCAGTATAATACACTGGACTTCGTCCTGGATAAGGAAAAATTATGATTGTAGAATTTAAGTTATTATTATTATTATTAAAATTCTAGAATAGAATAATGAGGTTTTTTATGAAATTGTTATAAGGGAAAGAATTTTTCCATGTTATTTTTAGGTTTATTAATTTAATATATTCCTTTAAATAAAGTTAATAAGCGAATTTGGAATGTATAATATTAAAAATATATTTTTTCTACATTTTTAAAATGGTGTATTTTTTTTGATTATACCTTTTTAATAGTTTTTTTATTTATTTTTTATTTTTATTATATTATTTTATTTATATTTTTGAGTATTTTAATTTTTAAATGATTTAAAATATTTATTAAATTTATTTATTTTTTGAAATAAGCATATTTGTTTTTTAATAATACTTTCATAATCCATTTGTATTTATATTTTCTAAATTAATATAATTAATTTTAATATAGTTTTTCTAAATTTCTTATTTAAGTTAATAATTATATATATATCTATATTAGTTTTTTTGAACTGGTCGCTTTACAACCAGTTTAACCTTCAAAATTAATTAATCTTATTATATAATTATTAATTTAATATTTAAATTATATTATATTAAATTGGAATAATATTGAATTAAGGTAATAATTTAATAATAAGAGTTATTTTAAAGGACCTTATTAGCCAACCTTTTTAAGGTTTATATATGTTATTTTAGATATAAATAGGCCTTTAATAATTGTTTTTTTGTTTAATTAGTTTAAACTTTATATAAATAATATATATTTGTTTTATTTATAATTTCATTATATGTATTATTATTATTGGGTAATTACAGATATTTGTTCTTTTACCTGATTATTTTATTATTTTCTTTAGGATGTAGTTACTTTATATTTTCAAACTTATATAGCTTTTAGCTTATTATAGGTTAATTAAAGTGTAGGATATATTTTACAAAAGTTATCAAAATTTTTATTCAATATATAAACCTTTAGAAATTATTTTCTTATTTAATTAGATTAAGTTTTACAAAGTTTTTACATTTTTTTATAATTTTTATAATAATTTATTTTTTTATTTTTTTATTGAATATATTATTTATTTAACCTTTTAACTGCGTTATTATTGTTAAACAATTATTTCTATTAATTCTTTTATTTGATCACTTTAATATCTTTTTTAGGATATAATTAATTATGGGGTAGTTGAATTGTAGGGCATATTTTATAGGAGTTATTAAAGTTTTTATTTAATAATTAGAGCTTTTGTTTAATAATTAAAGCTTTTATTCAATAGAAGCTCTTAAGAGTTGATTCTTGCTTGATTAGGTTAAATTCTTAAATATCAATTTATTTAACTTTTCTTATAATTCTTTATAATAATTTATGATCTTTTTTCCAATTAAATATATCATCTATTCTATTTTTTAAATATTAATAATTACCTTTATTAATTAACTTTTTATTTAATTATTTAAATATCATCTTCAGAATATAATTATTTTACATTTTTTATTTTATTTATACTGAACAGGAGCTCTAATAGCTCCTGCAGGATATGCCCTATACTTCAATTAACCCATATCAAGCCAGAGGCTGTATGAGCCAGAGGATACAAGGTGACTATATCCTGAGGAGGGGAATAGGCTGATCGGATAGGGAATCTAATAGAGGTGATTGCTTGCCAATGGTAGCGCACTATAGGAGGATATCTTCAAAGAGGAAACTGAAACTGTATATTTTTGTACGAAGATTCTATGGAGAAACTGAGCTATAGAACCTAATGAATCTCTGCTGATCAGATAAGAAAGATAACTCTCGAGGGCCTATTTATGTCCAAAAGAGCTGTGGAGCCTTGGAGGGTCTAGCTCTAAGGAGGGGATAGGGTCTTTACAGGGTAGTATCTATGACCTAATCGCTCTACACCGGTTCAATACCTTTTAATTTATTATAGTGGTTATAGAAATTCACATTCAATAATATCAACCCTAAATTACAAATCTTATTTAATATATAAACCTTAAACAATTAATTCTTATTTAATTAAATTAAGCTTTTTAAATATCATTTTTTATATAATTTATTATAATAATTTATAACTTCTCTTTTTTATTAAATATATTATTTATTTTATTTCTTATCCATTAATTATTATTAATAATAATTATTTTTATTAACCTTTTATTTAATTATTTTAATATCAAATTAGAATAATATAATTATATAATAGAGGATACTTTATAAAACCCTATTAACCTCTATGGAACCAACCTTTCTAAGATTTCTATAAATATTTTATAATATAAATTAACCTTCAAAAATTATCTTCTTATCTAATTAATTTAAGCTCTTTATAATTCTTTGAGGATCACCTTAATAGAATTTTATATAAATATATACGCTTTTTAATTCTCTTATTAAATATAACCTTTAATATATATTATTATTAATAAATAATTACCTTTATTAATTTATTTATTTAATTATTTTAATATTATTTTTAGGATTTAGTTACCTTGTATTTTTTATTTTATTTAAATTTTTGGTATGTTATAGGGTAGTTGAAATGTAGGGCATGTCCTGCAGGAGCTATTAGAGCTCCTGTTCAATATAAATAAGCACTTAGAAGTTGTTTTCTTATCTACTTAAATGAAGTTTAACAAGATTATTAGATTCTTTTATAACCTTTATAATAATTTATACATTTATTCTTTTATTAAATATATCATTTTTTAAATATATTATTATTATTAATAGTTATTTTTATTAATTTTTTTATTTTTTTATTTTTTTATTTCTTTTTAAAATATAATTATTTTATATCTTTTATTTTATTAGAACTTATTAATGTTTTAGGAATAACCCTTCTTAAAATTTCTATAATTTTCTTCTGGATATATATAGGTCTTTAAAAGTTAATTTTTATTTAATTAAATTAATTTCTTTAATTATCACCTTAGATATAATTTCTTACAATAATTTATAATCTTTTTCTTTTATTAAATATATCATTTATTTTATTTTTTAAAAATTAATAATTACCTTTATTTATTAATATTCTTTTTAATTATTTTAATATTTTCTTTAGGATATAATTATTTTACATATAAATAACCATTAAAGTTCCTATTTAATATATAAGCCTTCAAAAATTGTTTTCTTATTTAATCAGATTAAGTTCTTTAAGAATCACATTTCAAAGAACTTTTTACAATAATATACAACCTTTTTATTTTTAATTAAATATATTATCCATTTTACCACTTAAATATTAATAATTATTTCTATTAATTAACTTTTTATTTAATTATTTAAATACCTTCTTCAAAACATAATCACCTTACATCTAAATAACTATTAAAACTCCTATTTACTAGAACTATTTCCACAAACCTTTAAATATAAATAAACCTTTAAGATTTATCTTTCTTATTTAATCAAATTAAACTCTTTAAAAATCACCTTTCATATAACTTCTTACTATAATTTATGGTTTTTCTCTTTTATTAAATAAATTATTAATTCTATTTCTTTAACATTAATTACCATTATTAATAATTACCATTATTAATTTTTTATTTAATTATTTAATTTTTATTTTATTTAAGATGTAATCTATGTTTTTCTTATTTCATTAGTTACGCCATAATCTTAATTAACCAATTAATTTATAAAGAATTTAAAAAAAAGACCTATATTTTTTAATATTTTCAATTATTATATAATAACCTTTAATTAGAAATATATATAACCTATCTTAAAAAACCATAAATTTAATTAAATTTTAAATAATATTAATTATTAATTTTTTTAAATAGGTTTTAAATTGATATAATGAATTAAAATAGTTAAGGATTTTTTTTATATCCTGTGTGCGCGTTTGTGGTTTCTTATGGTATATAACTTTTTTAATTGAATAGAAATTTATATTAATAAAATCCCCTTATAAATTGTTTAATCAAGGTATTAAATAAGAATTTTAATTGAATAAGAGTTCTAATTGAACAGGAGTTTTAATAGTTACTTAAATGCAAAATAATTATATACAAAAGGAATATTTAAATAATTAAATAAAAGGTTAATTAATATATATAATTATTAATATTTAAAAAGTAGAATAAATAATATATTTAATAAAAGAGAGAATTTATAAATTATTATAAAAGCTATAAGAGAAGTGATGATTCTGAAAAACTTAATCTAATCAAATAAGAAATAACTCTTCAAAATTTATTTACATCCAAAAAAGCTTGTGGAAACCCTAGAAAGGTTTATTTTATGGAGGTTAGGTAATAGGGTTTTATAAGGTAATTTTAATTATGTAATTATATTATATTAGTTTATTATAATAAAGAATTTGATTCAATTAAATAAAAATCAATTTTTAAAAATTTATATATTAAATAAAACTTTAATAACTCTTATAAGCTACGCCCTGCTCTGTACTTTAATTAACCCACAACAAATTATATTATAAAAAAGGTATTAAAATAATCAAATTAAAGGTAAATAAAAATAATTATTAATAATGGTAACTAATATTCAAAAAGTAAAATAAAAGATATATTTAATAAAAAAGAATTATAAATTATTTATTGTAAAAAACTATATAAAAGGTGATTCTTAAAGAGTTTAATCTAATTAAATAAGAATTAACTTTTTAAAATTTATATAATGGATAAGAATTTTAATTTAAGGTTAATATTGACTCTAATAATTCCTACAAGATATACATATAAATAAAATAAAAGATGCAAGGTAATTATATGCCTTAAGTTTTCTTAAGGTTTTGTATTGGAAGATTATTAACATAAATAAAAAAAATTTTATTAAATATGTTAACCCTTTAAATTAACCTTATAATTTTTAAATTTTAAATAATATTATATATCTTAATTTTCTTTTTAAATTTTATTAATTTTCTTTATTTAATTAGGATATTAAAATAATTTTTTAAATTAAAAAACTTTGGGTTTTGAAAGTTTTATAAACTTTTTTAATTTTATAAACTAAATATATAAGCTTTTTTCTAATTAGCCAGCTTTATTAGCTGTTTTTGATTAATTAGTCTTGTATTTAACCATACCCTAACTAATTAATTATATTTAAATTATCCTAATTAATCAACTACATCATAATTAATCAACCATATCTTCTTTAATCAACCACCACCCCTAATTTTATTAATTCTTGTCTAATTAACCAACCTTATCAACCTTACATCCAACCATAATCCTAATTAATCAACCTTATATTAAATTATATTAAATTAAAATAATATGATTACATAATTAAAACTACTTTACAAAAGCCCTATTAGTTTCTATAAAATCAACCCTTCCAAAATCTCCACAACTTTTTTAAATATAAATAAGCCCTTAAGAATTATCATTCTTATCTAACTAACCTAAACAAATTATAATCTTTTAAAAGTTTTTTTATAAAGTCCTTATATAAAAATATATAATTTTAATTCTTCTTTGAAAAATATTAAATTAATATAATATAAGTACATGGTAGAAATATGTAATAAAAACTATTCTGAAAGATTTTATTAAATACCCCTATAAGGTTTACACACACTCTTTTAATTATAAATAGGTTTTTAAGAATTATTTTCTTACTTAATCAATTCAAATCATAAATAGTTTTTCAAAGATTGTTTCCATATAACTTTCTATAAATAATATATATTCTTTTAACCTATATCCTTATCATACACATTACCATTACAAAATAATTACATATAATAACTTTTTTACCTAATTATTTTAATATTTCTTTAAGATATAATCACTTTACATCCTCAAGTTTATACTACTTCTAATTATTATAAATTAATTAAAATATAAGACATATCCTACAAAAATTATCAAAACTCCTATTCAATAAGTTCTTACAAAATAATTTCAATTATATAATTATATTATTTTAATTTAATATATTAAATAAAAATTTTAATAGTTTTTATAAAATATACCTTATATTTTCATTATCCCATAATAAATCAAACATTATGTAAAAATAAAAAATATAATAATTAATTAAAAAAATTGATAAAAATAACTATTTATCAATTATAATATAACGTACCCCACAAGTCAGCCGGTTAAACTAATCAACCGGTCAGCCGAAATATAACCGGAAACTCAAGAAATTCGAAAATACTAACTTTACGAATCCTTAATCTTATTTTTTCAAATTTTGATATGTTTTATATTATATATATCTAAATTTATAAAAGAATTGAAAAAAATCCCCAGTACATATAAAGGAAGATAATTAAGATATTAAATATTTCGGGCCCACTTTTCGGGTATTTAATTAAATAAATTTGTATAAAACTTTCAAAAATTACTACAATTATTAACATTCCAAGAAGATTCTAAATCTTCAAACCGAATTTTGATACGATTTTTTTCAAATAAAATGCACGTTTATGTACAGATGTATTTTGTATGTATTTTTTGCTGACCGGTTGATTAGTTTGACCGGCTGACTTGTGGGCACGTTATATTAAGAAATTATAAATAAAAGAAATATATATTATTCATATAAAAGTATATAAAAATAATTCTTAAAAAGCTATTATAAACTTAATCTAATCATATACAATTTATTAAACCTTAACTAATTAAATAAGAAAAACAATTTTCAAAGGCTTATTTATATTCAAAAGAACTATGGAGACTTAGAAGGTCTAGCTCTAAGGAGGTTAATAAGGTTTCTAATAGTTCCTACAGGATATACCCTGAACTTCAATTACTCCATAGTTAATTATATCCTAAAAAAAAAAAATATTAAAATGATTAAATAAAATGTAAATAAATAAAGGCAATTACTAGTTCTTAAAAGATAGAGTAAGTGGTATATTTAATAAAAGAAAGAAGTTATAAATTGTTATAAAAGATTATATAAAAAATTATATTTAAAAAGTTTAACCTGATCAAACAAGAATCAACAACTAAAGGCTTATATATTAAACATAAACTCTAATAATTATTTAAATATAAAGTGATTATATTTTAAAACTTTTTTAAAATAATTAAATAAAAAGCTAATAAAGGTAATTGTTAATAATGGTAATTAATGTTTAAAAAGTGATATTTAATAAAAGAGTAAATTTATAAATTATTGTAAAAGTTATAAGAAAAAGTGATGATTTTGTAGAGCTTTATCTGATTAAACAAAAATCAATTCTTAAGAACCTATTCATATCCAAAAAAGCCTGTAGAAACATAGAAGCTAATACCTAAGATTTTATAAGGTAGCTTTAATTATATAATTATATTATTTTAGTTCAATATATTAAATAAGAACTCTAATAACTTCTACAGGATATGTCTTACATTTTAATTAACCTATAGTAACTAAAAGTTATATAAGTTTAAAGATATAAAATAATTATATTTTAAAAGAGATATTAAAATGATTAAATAAATAAACTATTATATATAATTATTTTATAATAGTAATATATATAATAAAATTATAAATTTTAAAAAATATATATTATTTATATAAAATTATATGGAAGGAATTTCTAATAAATTATATAGAATATAAATTGATTAGGTAGGAAAATAATTCTTGAAGGCTTATATATATCTAAACAAATGTGTATAAACCTTATAAGGGGGGGGGGGGGGGTGTTCTATAGATTAATGGGATCTTCCAAAATAGCTCCTATTATATAATCACATTACATCAATTCAACATAATCACATTACCTTAATTTAATATAATTAAATAAAAGAATTAATATTGAATTGGGGTAGTGTGATTATATAATAGAAATTACCTTAAAAAACCCTATTAACCCCCTTTATAAGATTTACATACATTCTTTTAATTATAAATAAGCTTTTAGTAGTTGTTTTCTTACCTGATTAACTAAAATTCTATAAAATTCTGTTGAAATTATTTTTATAAAATCTTTATATAAAAATATATATTTTCAATTTCCTTTTTAAAAATATCTTCCTAAAATATATTATTATTAGTAAATAATTCTATATATTTATTTCCTTATCTAATTAATTTATTTCCTTTTTTTAAAATATAATTACTTTATATTTTTTAATTCATATATTTTTTTAACTTATTATAGGTTAATTAAAATATTAGGTATATTTTATAAGAATTATTAAAATTCTTATTTAATATAAATTTAAGGATATAAAATAATTATATTTTAAAAAAGGCAATAAAATGATTGGGTAGGAGAATTATTATATGTAATTATTTATAAATATTAATATTTTATAAGAAATTTTATTTAAAAAGGGTAAAAAATATATATATTATTATAAAAAGTTGTTATAAAAAAGATTTTTAAAAGATTATAATAAACTTAAATTGATTAAATAAGAAAAGTAATCTTCGAAAACCTATTTATATCTAAAAAACTATGGAAACTTAAGAGGTTTAGTTCTAAAAAAACTAATAAAATCTTTGTAAGGTAGTATTTATTACCTAATTACACTTTATTAGTTTAATAGTTATATTATTTTAATTAAATATAATTATTAAATATTTATTAATTTTATTTAAAATTTATTGTATAATAAAATTTTTAAATATGAAGATTCTTTTGGTTTTTTAATTATTTTTTTACAAAAGTTTTATAAAAGTTATATAATTTAATTTTATTTTATTTTAATATTATAATAAATAATGGAAAGTTATTATAAAATTATTTTGTAAAACCTTATAAACTTTATTAGAAAACTTAAGGATTGTGTTAGTCCTTGGGGTGGCCTCCAGTCTTAAAAAAGATATTAAAATAATTAAATAAAAGGTTAATAAATAGAAGTAATTGTTGATAATAATAATTAACGCTTAAGAAATAAAATAAATAATATAAATTATTATTAAAAAATTATATAAAAGATAATATTTAAAAATTTATATATTAAATATAAGCTTTAATTAAATAAGAATTTTAATAGTTTGTTTAGGATATTCCCTACATTTTAATTAAATTAAAACATTAAATAAGATAAAATATATAAAGGGATTATATATTGATAAAAGTATTGAAGTAATTAAATAAAAGAATTAATAAAATGATTATTAATAATAGTAATGTGTATTTAAGAAATTATATTTAATAAAAGGTTAAAAAAGTATATATTATTATACGAAGTTTTATGAAAGTAATATTTGAAGAATTCTTAAGAACTTATTCTGATTAGATAAGAAAATAATTTTTGAAGGTTTATTTATATTTCAAAGTTTATGGAAAATTTAAAAAGATTATTTTGTGTTATAAGAAAAATTAAATAAATTAATGTTTAAAAATCTGATTTGATTAGGTAAGAATTAATTTTTAAGGGTTTATATTAAATAGGAACTTTTTGTAGGATATGCCTTATACTTTAATTACCCTATAATAAACTATATTATGAAGAAGGTATTAAAGTGATTAAATAAAATGATTAATAGAAGTAATTATTGATAATGGTAGTATACTCTTAAAGAGGTTATATTTAATAAAAGGTAAAAAAGGTATATATTAATATATAAAGTTTTATAAAAATGATTTTAAAAGAATTATAATAAGTTTAAGCTGATTAGGTAAGAAAATAATTTTTGGATGTTTATTTATGTTTTAAAAAGTTTATAAAAACTTTAGAAGGGTTGGTTCCATAAAAGAAATAAGGTTTTATAAGGTAGTTTTAATTATATAATTATTTTATTTTATTTTAATATGATATTAAATATTTAAGAGTTTTAATAATTATTGCAAGATATGCCTTACATTTCAATTATTCCATAATAAGCTAGAGGTTATATAAAATAATGGATATAAGGTAATTATATTTTTAAAAAAATATTATTATTTTATTATTAATTATTATTACCCCAATTTACCTAGAATATATTACAGGTATCTGGTCCATTTTTTAGTATTTATTTTAGATAAGAATTGTGTTCTGGAGAAAACCTATTTGCCACCTATTTAATCAAATTATATTGCCATAATTTTAATTTTATTTTATATTTTTATTAAAATTTACCTTTTAATAAAAATAATTAAACCTTAATATGGAAAAACATTTTATATATTATAATATCCAAATTTTATAAAATAATATAGCAATGGTTCAAATATAAGGTAATAATAAGGTTTAAGATGATTTTATTATTTCTTTTAATAAATAATAAAAATGTTGCTATATTATAAAGAAATTATTTTAAAAAAGGGTTGGGATATATGTGATTTGTGTAAAATATAAATATATATGAATGATTTTATATTTTTATGAAAAGTTATTATATATTTTTATTTTTACAACCTTTTTTTCAATATTACAATATTATATTTGTTTTTTAAAATGGTTTAAAATGGTGCTACTAACCTGTGGCTTTTTTTTGGCTAACTTTAATTTTCTTTATATACTTTATTTGTATTTTGCGATATTGTAGTATAATATTATTATATCTGCTATATTTATGGTCCAATATTGTTTCAAAAAACTTATTTTGCTTTTATATATGTACTGTATTAAGTAAAAGAAAGTTTGCATATCTGTAGATATTTTATTATTTTTCCGATTTTATCTTGTTATTGACCTTCTTTAAGTGTTTTGGTTTCTTTATTGGAGATTATCATGGTGTTTTGGACTTAGTGTAATATTAAAAAGATATTAAAATAATTAAATAAAAGTATTAATAAATATAACTATTAGTAATAATAATGTGTTTTTAAAAAAAGGTTATATTTAATAAAAGATAAGAAAGGTGTATATTATTGTACGAAGTTCTATAAAAAATTGATAATTTTATATTGAAGAATTTAATTTAATTAGATAAGAAAATAATTTTTAAAGGTTTATATATTAAATATAAACTCTAATAGTTCTTGTAGGATATGCCTTGCCTATACTCTAATTACTTTATAAGAAATTATATCCTAAGATATTTAAATAATTAAATAAAAGGATTAATAAAAGTAATTATTAATACTTAAGAAATAAAATAAACAATATATTCAATAAAAGATTAAATTTATAAATTATTATAAAAATTATAAAAAAGAATAATAATTCTATAGAACTTGATGTAATTAGATAAAAATTAACTCTTAAAGGCTTATATATATTTAAAAAAAGGTTATAATAATTTTAAAAGGGATTATTCCTTCAAAATGAATAAATTTTTATAAAATAATTCTAATTATATAATTATATTATCTTAATTTATTATTTTTATAATATAAGAAATCTTAAGAATTTCTATATTTTTACAAGGTTATTTAACTATATATAATATAAAAAGATATTGAATAAGAATTTTAATAATTTCTGTAGAATATGTCCTATATTTTAATTATCCTATAATAAATTAAAAATTATATAAAAAAAAGATATAAAATGTTTATATCTTAAAGAAGGTAATAAAATAATTAGGTAAAAGAATTATTAAAATTAATTACTTCCTAATAGTAGTGCATTATAAAATATTATATTAAAAAAGAAATTTTTAAAATTATATTATTATTATTATTACTTATTATTACCCTAATTTATTTAGAATATATTATAGATATTTGGTCTATCTTTTGATATTTATTCCAAATAAAAATTATATTCTAAAAAAACCTACCCACTACCTATCTAATTAAATTATATTACTATAATTTTAATTTTATCTTATAGTTTTATTAAAATTTATTTTCTAATAAAAATAATTAAATTTTAATATAAAAAAATATTTTATATATTATAATACTTAAATTTTATAAAATAATGTAATAATAGTTTAAATATAAAATAATAATAAAGTTTAAAATAATTTTATTATTTTTTTTAATTAATAATAAAAATATTATTATATTGTAAAAAAGTTATTCTAGAGGAAAATTAGGGTATATATGGTAATGGCCCAAATATAAAACAACAATAAAATCTAAAATAATTTTATTATTTTCTTCAATAATCAACAAAAATATTACTATATTATAAAAAGGTTATTCCAAGGGAAAATCAAAATATATACAATCTATACAAAGTATAAATATATAGAAATAATTTTACATTTTTATAAAAAACCATTATCCATTGTTACTTTTACAACCCTCTTTTCAATATCATAATATTATATTTATTTTCCAAAATAACTCAAAATAATACTATTAATCTATAACTTTTCCTAATTAACCTCAATCCTCTTTATATACCTTACTTATACTCTGCAATATTATAATATAATATTATTATATCCATTATATTCATAATCCAATATTACCTCAAAAAACCCACTTTACTTTCATATATATATTATATCAAATAAAAGAAAATTTACATATCTATATATGTTCCATTATCTCTCCAATTTTATCCCATTACTAACCCTCTTTATTTTATATTTAAATTAAAATAATCTTTTTTGAAATATTGCTTTATATCATTTATAATATAATTAAATTTATTTTAATTATTTTTAATTTTATTTTTTAATATATATTTATTATATAAAAAATTAAATTAATATTTTTATAAATTATATTCCAATAAATTTATCTATATTAACATTTTATCTTTAATAATAATTATAATTAATTTATTTTAAATAAAATTTTTTAGAAGTTTATAAGAATTATAAATCTTATATTATATATTATATATTAAAATAAAATCTTATAATTATTCTTAAATTTAAATCTTTTTAGATTTTAATTAATATTTTATAATGGTTTTTAATATTTATTCGAATTTAACCTTAATGTATAAAATTGTTATTAATAAGGTAAATACTTTAAAGGCACCTGCAATATTTCCCAATTAGATTAAAAAATATATTTAATTTTTAAAAGACTTTTTATTAATAATTAATAATTTTAATTAAAATCTTATATTTATTTTTATTTAAAACTTTTGTAATAAATTATATTTCCTTT
This sequence comes from Daldinia sp. FL1419, assembly GCA_025201765.1. Classification (NCBI taxonomy): domain Eukaryota; kingdom Fungi; phylum Ascomycota; class Sordariomycetes; order Xylariales; family Hypoxylaceae; genus Daldinia; species Daldinia sp. FL1419. Next base: position 44,578 of record MU623502.1, on the reverse strand, counting down.
TTTTTATATAATTTGGTTGTTAAAATAAATAATTTACTTGAAAGAACTTTCCTAATCTTAAAATTAATATTAATTATATATTTTATATAATTTGATATTTTAAATAGATTTTTAAAAAATATATATTAATAATATTATTATTAATATATTCCTGGGCCGCCGCCACACCACTTCACGAAGTTCAAACATTATAATATATAAAATATTTTTCCATATTAAAATCTAATTATTTCTATTAAAAAATAAATCTTAATAAAAATATAAAATAAAATCAAAATTATAATAACGTAATTTCATTGGATAGGCAATGGGTAGGTTTTCTCCGGAACATGGTTCCTACCCAGAACAAATATTAAAAGATGGATTGGATACCTATAATATATTTTAGGTAAATTGGGGTAATAATAAATAAAATAAATAATAATAATATTATTAATATAATAAATAATTTTAATATATAATTTATTATTTCTATTTTTAATTATATTATTTTAGTTGGATAGGCGGCGGGTAGGTTTTCTCCGGAACACGGTTCCTACCCGGAATAAATACTAAAAGATGGACCGGATACCTGTAATATATTCTAGGTAAATCGGGGTAATAATAAATAAATAAATAAATAAATATTATTTTAAATATTAATAAGATTTATAATTTGTTATTAAATAATATTTATTTTTTTAATTTTCTTATAAAATTTAAAAATATTATCTTTATAATTTATAATTAATAATTATTTTTATTAATAATTATAAAGGTAGTTTTATTTTATTTATATTCTTATTTATATTAGTTATGAATATTTATTACATTTAATTATTTATTGGTTTATAATTGGAATTGTTCTTCTATTAAATATGGTAGATTTATATTATATAAAAAATAATGGTACTTTTTATTTTATATTATTATCTTTAATTATTTCAATGGGGCTTATATTTCTTATTATTATAATAATACAGTTATGGGACAAAAAAGCCGCACACCTTAAATTTATATATATATATAATTTCAATAATTCCTTTTAATACCATAATATATAAATAATAATAATATATATATATAAAGTTCTATTAAAATTTATTGTAGATTTTATTTATGAATTTGATTTTTGAAAAGGATTAATAGAAAAATATAAAAAATAAGTTATTATATAATGGATTTTAAAAGAATATATAAATTATTTTAAACCTTAAAAGCTTATTTTTAAATTTCAAGAAATATATTTTTAAAGAGTTTAAGTATTTATTTATATATATAAAGCTCTTTTTATTAAAATAATTTAAATTGGTTGAATTATATTTAATTAAATATGGTATGTTTTATAGAAAAACGTAGATTTTTTATCAAAATCCCTAAAATATATATATTTCAAAAACTTATAACTTACTCAACTTTATACCTAGAATTTTTTAAAAAAAGTTGTTTTATATATATAATTACTTATAATCTATATTTATTATTTTTTCAAATTTATTCTATATCATATAGTATTTTATATTAAATTATATTTTATATAAAAAACTAAGCCCACTTATATTAACTATTTTAATATCAATCTTATATAATAATAAATATAATAAATTAAAATTAAATACTGTATTAGTCAAGTGATTTAAAATAAAAAGCCAATCAATTTTATCGTTTTTCTATATTAAGTTATTTAAATTTGAATGTTAGGGGTACGAAATTTGAGATGTGCGATTTTTTTGTCCCATACCTGTACTGGTAGTAAATATTCATATTAATTTAATATATACTTTTATTATTAATCATTATTAATTATTATTAAAAAACAAATTAATATATTATAATTTTATTTAAATAAAATAAAATGGGGGGTATTTCCACCATTATGTCAGCAAATAGACTAATATTGTTCCAAATTTGAATTAATTAATGATAATAATATTTTATCATTATTTAATAAAATTGAAATTATTTAATAAGAAATTAAAAGATTAAATAATATAATTAATTAAATAAAATAAGATATAAAGGTAAATATTATATACCTTTATTAATTTTAAAAAATTATTAATAATTTGTTTTTTTGGAGAAGTAATAATATTTAGAATTTTGAATAATCTTTTTATAGGGTTAATTGGTAAATATTATGAATATTAGGTAATATTATAGGTTTAATATCAAGAGCTAAAAATGATGCCGTAATTGTTCATGAGCAATTATGCCTTATATATTGTGCAACATACCCCCCAAGTAAATATATATAATAAAGTTATTTAAATTATAACATTTAATACCTTTAAATTCTCTATAATATTAACTTATTTTGGCTTTCAGCTTTTTAAATTTTAATTATAAGTGGTTATTAATTATTAATTAAATGTACTTTTATTTATAATATAATGATTTATAACCTAAGAATATTTATCTAATGTAATATTATATAATACTTTTAATTCAATTCAAACCCTACGCCTTACTACCAGTACTAATTTAATTTTGGGGCTTAAATATAAATTTAACATAATTATTAAATATAAAGAATTATAGGTGTTTCTACTGTATGAATTAGGTTTATAACTGTTAAGAGCTAAAAATGACGCCGTAATTGCTCACAAGCAATTACGCCTTATATATTATGCCACATTTAATAATAAATAAAAAGGGATAAAAATAAATTATATTATTTTTTAATTTTTTAATAATAAGGTTTTTTTAATTATATTTATATAATTATATTAATTATTATTAATTAAAATAATCTTTTTTTAATAATTTATTACTTTTCTTATATATTAAATAATTATTATTTATTTAAACATATGTGATATTATAATTAGATGAATATTTTATATAGATGGTTTTTTGATTGTTTTTTTATGAAACTTTTATAAAAAGCCATATAATTTGATTTATTAGAAATTTAATATTATAATAAGTACTAAAAAGGTATTATATTATATATATAATGGTGGTATTATTAGGAAGAAATAAAAGGGGTAATATATAGATGGTAGATAATTAGGTTTATAATTTAAATAAATTTGTTTTAAAGATTATTATTATAAAAAAAAAGAGGAATAAAACAAAAATAAAAATTAAATTTAATAAAATAAATATAATTATAATATTAATTAATAAATTAATAAAAATAATTAAATTTAAAATTAATAATTTAATAAAGGAAATAAAGCTAAAAATTAAAAAAGATAATAAATATATAAAAAATGTATATTAATAATATAATATTTATAAAATGAAAATAATAATGAAATAATATTTTTAAATTAAATAAAATAAAAGAATTAATTAAAAAGATAATAAATGAAAAATTAAAATTAATAAATAATATTAAGAAGTTGTAGGAATGGTTTTGGGTTGTGATTGTTAGAAGGATTATTAAATTTTAAATTTTTATTATTATAATATTAATTTATTTTTAATATAAAATTATGATTAAAATAATAGTGGAATTATAAGAAATATTGAAGAAAAATTTTAAAAAAATTATATAAATTATTAATAATATAATTAATAAAATTAAAATTATAATAATATATTAATTTTATAATACTAATATTATAATAATATTTTAATTTAAAATTAAATAATATAAAAAGAATTAAAATTAAATTAAAAAGGTATTTAATTAAAAAATAATTAAAATAAATAAGGTTTTTATAGTAATAATCAAAAGTTTAAGAATAATTAATTTGAAAGATGCTTATACCAATTTATAGGGTTTAATAAAGATTTTTTTAAAAGAAAATAAAATTAAAATCTTTAAAATTAACTTTATATTTAAAAAACTTTTAAAAATTAAATTTATTATTTTAATTATAAAGATTAATAGATTAAATATGGCCTATTAGTTTTATATTAATGGATTATTATGGAAAATTAAATTTTACCTTTATAAGCCATTTGTAAAAGATATAAAAACAATATAATATTTTAAATATTTCTATTTTAAATATATTATAAAATATTGTAAAAAATAATTTAAATGTAATAAATATATAAGCCTTATTTATAAAAAGGGTAATTTAATATATAAGGTATTGAAGAAATATTAGAATTGTAATAGGGTATATAAGGTATAAAATTTAAAGTATTTAAAGGTAATTGAATAAAAAAATGTAATAAAAGAAATATATATATATAAGTTAAAATAATTTAAAGAATAGAATAATATTAATTACGTTCCTAATATATATAATATCATATATAATAATTTTATATTAATAATTTTAAAGAAGATGAAAGGTTATACCTCTAATAAGGAAAGAACATAAAATTCCTGGAATAAAAGTATTTTAAATTTTTTTAAAACAATTATTATAACAAATAATATTTCTAAATTAAAAATAAAGATAAGAGGTAGATTTTATATAAAAATTTATTTAAAAATAAGATTTAATAACAACATTCTTTCAATCCAAAATTTCTTTTATTGGAAAGACTTTATTGCAACAACAACTTCCAATTGGGATTATTTTGAAAAAAATAGTAGACCTCCTAAGAATATTATATGAATTATATATAAAATTATATAATTATTATAATATATTGGAACATAAGAAAAAATTATTAAATTATATTTCAAACCTTGAAAAATAAAAGGATATTAAATGTTATAATTATTTAAGAATTTTATTTTAATAATGGAAGATTGGATTGCCTTTAATCTGGTAATTATGAATTAATATGATATAATATAGGTTAAGTTATAATTTATATATATAAAAGAATTAATTTAAAAGATTAAAAGAAAAAAATGGGTTATAATTGGGTTATGATATTAATTTAGGTAAAATTTAATATTTTTATTATATAGTTAATATATATAGAATTAAATTTTAATTATAAATATTTATTATTATTGGAATTAATATTAAAGAATTTTTATAATATAAATATAATAATAAGAAATTTTAATATATATTATTCTTTATAGGATAAAGAGGAAAGGATATCCCAATATATTTTTAAGGTCCTTGAGTTAATAATCCGATGGAACCTTAAACTTGTTATAGAAATAGGAACAATAACTAAACAAGCGTAAGGTTATAAGGATTCAACACTGGATTTGGTGTGGGTAAATAAAAGATTTAAATGTTTAAAATTAAGGTTTTTTAATTAAAAAGGATTTAATTATATTATTTAATATTTTAATATTATTATATTATGCCTAAATTTAATTTAAAACCAATTTAAGTTAAAAGGTTAAATATGAAAGTATTTAAATAAAGGATTTATAAAAGTGGAAATATAGAATATAAATATATTAAAAGAAATGAATAATTTTAAAGAATTTAATAAATATATAAAATATTTTATTGAAGAATTAAAAAAGATTATTTTGATTGCAACTTTATATTGCACCTGATTTGTGGTGTAATTGGTGTTATAATAAAATAATAAAATTAAAATATTTTATAAAAAGGTAAAAAAAATGTATAAATAATAAATAAATTAAAGAATATAAAGATATTAAAAAACCTTTAATAAAATTTAAATAATATTAAAGAAAATTATAAATAAAATTAAAAGAAATAGTTGGAAATTGGCCTTAATAAAAATTTTAAAAAATAATAAAGTTTTATAAAAGATAGAAAGATAGGTTAGATTGTGTAATTAATAATTTATTAAAAAAGAAAATTTTTTAATATTATATTATTAATTTAATAAAAAATTATAGGTTATAAATAAAAAGGAAAAAAATATGATATTAAGGGAAAAATTTTTCTTAAATTCCATAATTAATTTGTTTAATATTTTTGATTTTATTACATAATCAAAAAGATTTTAAAAAAATGAATTTAATATATTTAAAAAAATAAAATTATTATTTATTATTATTATTTATTATTACCCCAATTTACCTAGAATATATTATAGGTATCTGGTCCATCTCTTAGTATTTGTTCTGGGTAGGAATTGTGTTCCGGAAAAAACCTACCCACTACCTATCCAAATAAGTTATATTACTATAACTTTGGTTTTACTTTATATTTTTATTGAAATTTATTTTTTAATAAAAATAATTAAATTTTAATATGGAAAAACATTTTATATATTATAATGCTAATTATATAAAATAATATAGTAGCAGCCTATATGTAGGGCAACAACGAGATCTAAAATGATTTTATTATTTTTTTTAATAAATAATAAAAGCATTATTATATTGTAAAGAAATTGTTCTGGGGGAAAACTGGGGTATATGCAATTTATATAAGGTATAAATATATGTAAATAACTTTATATTTTTATAAAAAACTATTATACATTTTTACTTTTATAACCTTCTTTTTAATATTACAATATTATATTTATTTTTCAAAATGGTTTAAAATAGTGTTACCAATTCATAACCTTTTTTAATTAACCTTAATCCACCTTATATATCTTGCTTACGCTCTGCAATACTATAATATAATACCACCATACCCATCGCATTCATAATCCAATATTATTTTAAAAAACCCACTTTATTTTCATATATATATTATATTAAATAAAAAAAAATTTGTGTATCTGTAGGTGCTCTGTTATTTCTCCGGTATCATCCCGTTACTAACCTTCCTTAAATGTTTTGGTCCCCTTGCTAGAGACTATCACAGCGTCCTGGACCTAGTGCGTTACTTAAAAAAAAATAAAATTAAAAAAAATAAAAATAATTTTAAGAATAGTTAAATTGTGGAAAGTTGTTGGTAAAAATTTATTATTAATGGGGTTCTTTAAAATATATAAAAAATAATTATTTAAAATATTTATTATAATTATAATATAAAATTTTATATTTAAATATTATTTAAAGGTATTTTATAAAGTTATAATAATAATATTATTAAAATTTGAAAAATTTAAAGAAGAAAAGAACTTTTTGAATATTTATAAATTAATATTTTTTTTAAAGATTATAAATAAAATAATTAAAAAAATAATGGTAAATTATATTATAAAAGTGGTAGAATAATACCAGTTATTTTTAAAAGATTAAATAAGAAATAAATTAATTAAATTTATAAAAATAATTATTAAAATGGTAATAAAGGTTATATATGTTATATAGTGTGTTAGTGTTATAATATTGTTTTTGTAATTAGATATTTTAAGTACTTTTAATAATATTATATTATAAAGACTTATATATATATTATATTAAAAAGGATATTTAATATGGGTAATAAATTAGGTAAATAATTTTATAGAAAAATGAAAGGTGTAATTAATTTTTAATAATAAAAAAGATAAAGCCCACTTTTTTATTATAAATATTTTATAAGGTTCCCCATTATTATTTATTTTATTTATTATTTATATAACTATTTTATATAAAGAGTTGGATTAAAAAGGCATCCTAATTATTAACTTTGTGGATAATATAAATATGTTAATAATAAGATATTTTATAACTGAAAATTATACTAGGTTAAAATAAGCGTATAGAATGTACCTAGATTGGGTATAGAAATATAGTATAATTTTTACAATATAAAAAAATAAATTCATATATTTTATAAAGGTTTATCAAATACTAACTATAAAAATTAAATTAATTAATATAATTATTAAGTTTAAGGAAAATGTTAGGTTTTTTGGAGTATAATTAAATAAGAAATTTAGGTGGAATAGATATTTAAAAATAATTAAAATAAAGATAAAGAAGTAGTAGTATACCTTTTCTAAATTAATGATATTAATATGGGGTTATAATATGATTTAAATAAAAGAAATTTATATAAAAATAATATGGAATGTAATAATATATGGAGTAGTGATGTGATATATTTTAAACTAAAATTATATGGTAAAAGATATTATTAAAAAATTAGGTATTATTTAATTAACTTATTTATAAAAAATTAGTGGCATGTATAAGGTAATAGAAATATTATAATTAAAAATAAAGTTAGGTTGCTCCCTAATATATTTTTATTTAAATATAATAATAATAATGGTTAAGTTTTATATAAATAACAAAGGTTTTAATTTTAAAATTTAGGAAATAAGGTAGAAAATTTAAAAATAAATAGAATTTTAAAGGTTTAAGAAATAACAGGGTTTTTTCATTATTGTTTAAATATTAGATATATATATTATAAAAATTAAGATTAATTGGAATGTTAAATAGAAGAGATGTCAATACTTTAAAGAAGCCTTTTTAAATTATTGAATAGAAAAATAGGAATAATATAAGAAAGATATTATTATATTAATAACTTAATTACCACTTCTTAATATAAAGATTAATAATTAATATTTTAATTTATAAAAATATAAAATATTAATATTATTACAAATATATACCAAAAAAATAGGATTAAAGGCCTTCTTATTTAGCAAAAAGGTTCCTAAAATAAATACTTTTAGGTACAAATATAATGAAAGGGAAACAATATAATATATAATTCTTAAGTATCCCAAATATATTTTAATATAGGCCTGTTTTAAATAGAATTTAATCCCAAAAGCTTTTTTAATTAGTATAAATTATGAAAAAATATTGTCCAACCCTAATAAAACCTTGTTAATAACCTGTTGATTCTTTAAATAAATTTAATTATTTATATATAAAATAATATTATAATTTATTTAATATAAATATTTCTAAAAATTTTAAATTAAATAAAAAGAATTTACAATTAAATAAAAGGATATAAGTAATAATATATTAATGGGGTCCTTTAAGAGGATTATATTTATCTGGGATTGTTTTATACTTATTTTGAACTATACCTATTGGAATTGCCCTTTTCTGCATCTGCTTCCTTATCCTCCTCTTTACTCTCTTTAGTCACGTATACCAGAAAATCTTGAATAAAGGTGAATACATTTTTGAAAAAAAGGTTATGTTTATTAGGGTTTAAGTTTAAATACACCGGGAAATTATTGAAGATTTATAGCAAATTATTATTAAAAAATAATAGAATATTTAATATTAATTAAATTTTTTAAATAAAAAATTATTATAATAATAATATATAAAAATAATATAAATTATTAAGAATAAGGTAATATATTTTTACTTCCCTTTAAAATTAATTCTTTTATAAATCTTATATTATAATTAATAAATATCAATAAAACAAATACAAAATAAGGTTATATTATAAAATAATTATAATATTAATAATACTAAAATAAATAATTTTTCCAAAATTGTTAAAATATATAAAAGTTATGGATTTGGTAAATAAAGGATTAAATATAATAAAAATAATTATTAGATATTATTAATAATTTTTTAATAAATTTCTTAAAGGTTTAAAAATTTTGGAAAAATTATAATAAAATTTTAATAATTAATTTCCAGAATTGTGTTAGAAAGGTATAACCACACTTTTTATATAGTTCCCCATTTTCAGTGAATAAGTTATTTTTATAATATATAATTATATTAGGATTATAATTCTAACACAATATAATATTAAAATATTATATTAGATTTAAAATATTATAATAGTTTTTAATGAGGGGATTAAAATATTTAAAGAAAATTAATAATAGAATAATATTGGAAAAATAATAAAATATTTATAGATATATAAATTTTTTTTTATTTAATATAATATATATATAAAAATGAAGTAGGTTTTTTGAAATGGTATTGGATTGTAAATGTAATAGGTATGGTAATATTATATTATAATATTACAAAATATAAATAAAATATATAAAGAAGATTAAAATTAATTAGGAAGGGTTATAAATTAATAATACTATTTTAAATCATTTTAGAAAATAAATATAATATTATAATATTAAAAAAAGAATTATAAAAGTAAAAATATATAATGGTTTTTTATAAAAATATAAAATTATTTATATATATTTATACCCTACACAAACTATATATATCCTAGCCCTTTCTCAGAATAATTTTTTTATAATATAATAACATTTTTATTATTTATTAAAAAAAATAATAAAACTATTTTAAATTTTATTATTATTCTATATTTGGACCGCCATTATATTATTTTACATAATTGATATTATAATATATAAAATATTTTTTTATATTAAGATTTAATTATTTTTATTAAAAGGTAAATTTTAATAAGAATATAAAGTAAAGTTAAAATTATAATAATATAATTTATTTGGATAGGCGGTAGGTAGGTTTTCTCTGGAACATAGTTTTTACCCAGAACAAATATCAAGAAATGGACTGGATACCTATAATATATTTTAGGTAAATTGGGGTAGTAATAAATAAATAAATAAATAAATAAATAAATAAATTTATAATTAAATATATCCTTTTTATTAATAAAAATTTAAGTTAATTAGATAAGAAAATAATTTATTTATATTAAATTTAAATTTTAATAGTTTTTGTAAGATATGCCTTAACCTTACACTTTTATTATATAAAATTTTATAATTTTAAAAATTAACAATTCTATCCTTAAGAATTTAAATTAATCAAATAAAAAATTAATTTTTAAGGACTTATTTATATTAAACATAAACTTTAATTAAATAGTAGTTCTTATAGGATATGCCTTGCAGTTTTATTATACGAAACTCTATAGAAAACTAATAATTCTATACTTAAAAACTTAAACTAATTAAATAAGAAATAACTTTTAAAGGCTTATTTATATTAAATAAAAACTTTAATAACTTTTATAAAATATACCCTACAATTTTATTATACAAATTTTTATTAAAAATTAATAATTTTATATTTAAGAATTTAAGTTAATTAAATAGGAAAACAACTTCTAAAAACTTATTTACATATTAAAAAACTTATAAAAACTTTAAAAAAATTAAATTAACAAACTTTATTTTAATTTTATTACCTTAATTTATTATTATAAAAAAATTAATAATTCTATATTTAAAAGTTTAAATTAATCAAATAAAAAAATAACTTTTAAAAATTTATTTACATATTAAAAAGTTTATAAAAACTTTAAAAAGGTTGGTTTTATGGAAATTAATAAAGTTTTATAACCTTTTATAAAAATTCACCTTTAAAAAAAAATAATAATAAAAAAACTTATATAATTAAAGTAATTTAATTATAAAAAGAATTAAAAAAAGGATTTAATTAAAAATATAAAAATAATTTTAACAAAGCTAATAAAGTCTTTATAAAGTAATATTTATTATATAAATATATTACCTTAATTTATTTTAATTTAAGTAAATTAAAATAATAAATATAATAATAATTATATTATTTTAATTTAATAAATTTTTTTTAATTTAAAAATTATATTTATTATTAAATATTTAATTAATAATTATTAAATGAAAATAATTAATCCTAAAAGTAATAAAACTGGTCACAAAGCAACCAACCCAAAAAAACTAATATAATAAATATATTTATAAATGTAAAACTTAAAAGAAATATATTTATATACATACCCCAAAGGTATCAATAACTAAAAAAAATATTTCATATTATTAAAACACTCTACAATCTCCAAAAATCCCTTTTGCTCTAATAACAAGAACTCTTGTAAACTCAAAAAAAATTCAATTTTACCCAAATATCCCAAAAGCCATATATATTTACTAAAAATAGAATCCTCTTTTTCATATGTATAAACAATATTGTTATAATATATTAAAAAAAAGTTAAATGAAAGGTTAAATTAATCATCTCCAAACTTAAAAAATAATATAAACTAATTAAAAACAATAAATTATAATGATTCCTCAAAATCAAAATAATTTAAGATCAAACACAACATCAAATTTAACTAAACCAATCTACTTATATTAGTAAAATTATTAACTTAATAAAAATAATTAAAAGAATCCCTAAAATATCTATAATAAAAAAAAAGTTATTACCCTATATAAAAATAACCTTACCTTAATTAATATAACAATATTAATAAAAAATAAACTTAATCTTATATACCACAATAATCACCTAATCCAATATTATATTTACTTATTTAAGATTAATTTAATTTAATTTAAATCCAAACCTAAAACATTATACAACAATTAATCAAATTATACAATACTTTTAGTATATATAAGGATATACCCTAGAACTAAATGGAGGCAACATCTTCAAAATTGCCAACAATATTTTATTTACCAATAACATAATGAATTAAAAAAATTTACAAACATATATAATAAAATTATTTAATAGAATAATTAATTAAAAAACTAATAAATAAAATATAATTATTACCTTTACTACTAAAACTAAACTACTTTTTTTAATTTAAATTACAAAAGAAAAGAATTTATATATTATAATTAATTAAAAACCTTAAAATTAAACTTAAAAATTAGATTATATTTTTATTATATAACAATAAATAAACAATTAAACTAATTATTAAAGATATCAAAAAAATTCAAAACAAAACTAAGGCACGTAAATATATACAATCACTAATTTAAATAAAAAACTTAAAAAAACCATATCAAAATTAATTACATCAATTTAAAAAATATAAATATAAATAAGTTTATAAAACCATTATTAAAGGAAAAATATATTTACTTTAAAAAATAAATAAATTTAATAGATATTTTAAATTATTTAAAAACCAAAACACTTAAAAATAGAAATAAAATAATATAACAGAAATAAAGAATAAATAAAGAAACTATTAAAAAAGTATAATTAAAAAAATATATTAATTTAAAGATGTAAAAAAATCATATTTTTAATATTATACACTTCAAATTCGCCTATTAACTTTATTTAAAAAGGTGTGTTGGATTAATAAGCCTAAAAATAACGTGAATTTTTTTTTTTTTACAATAACTTTTTAAAAAAGCCTAACTATTTTATTTTAGAATTTTAAAAATAATTATAACAATTTAAATTTAATAATTATAATTTTTCTTTATATATTATATGATACCTTTCCCAGCTAACCTTAGTCCTCCTTATATGCCTTACTTGCGCTCTGTATTAAAGGCTTATTTATATTTAAAAAAAACCTATAGAAATCTTAAAAAGGTTAATTCTATAAAGGTTAATAAGGTTTTTACTAAATAACTTTAATTATATAATTATATTACCCTAATTTAATATATTCATATGAAACTCTATAAAGGTAATCCTTATAGAATTATAATAAACTTAAATTGATCAGGTAAGAAAATAATTTTTAAAAGCCTATAGAGACTTTAAAAGGGTTAATTCTATAAAGGCAAATAGGGTTTTACAAGGTAGCTTGAATTACATAATTATATTATCCCAATTTAATAATGTATAATTCCAAGAGTTAAACTAGTCGCGAAGCAACCAATCCAATAAAATTAGTAAAGGTATTAAGAATTTATTCAATTAAAAAATATTATTAAAAATAAATATGTATTTTAATTGTAATTAGAATATATTGAACAGGAACTCTAATAGCTCCTACAGGATATGCCCTACACTTTAACTAACCCATAGCAACCAAAAATTATATAAGTTTGAAGATACAAGGTGATTATATCCTAATAGAAATATCAAAATAATTAAATAAATAAACTACTATATGAAACTATTTTGCAATGGTAGTGCGTACAATAAGGTTATAAATCCAAAAGAATATATATTATTTATATAAAATTATATAAAAACAATTCTTAATAAACTATATAAAATTTAAACTAATTAAATAAAAAGATAACTCTTAAAAACCTATATATATCCAAATAAATATATATAAACCTTATAAAGGGGGGGGGGGTATTTTATAAACTAATAGGTTTTCCAAAGTAGTTCTTATTACCTAATTATATTATACCAATTTAAAACTTCCCAAAATTAACAAAATTAAAATAATAAATTAATCTCAACAAAATAAACTAAAAGAATTATAAAAGAAATTATAATTAAATTAATTAATTAATCAAAATCCAAAATAAATCCAAAAAGGTTAAATTTAAAGAAAATAAATAAAATAAAAATCTTAATTCTTTAATTCCTTAATTAATTCCTATATAATCGTCATATCTTTCCTTCTTTTGTATTAGTATTTTAATTATAATCTTATTATTAAATTATCTTATAACTTTATAATCCTTTTTTTATAATTTAATTATTAATAATTTTTAATTACTATCTATTTAATTAAATAAATTAATTTCTAATTTAATTATTTATTTATCATTTTTATTATTAATAGTTTTAATATATTCATATTTATTTTATATAAATAATTTTAATTTATTTCTCATTTTATTTCCTTTTATTTCATTTTTACCTAATTTTTTTATTACATATTTATTTTAATTTAAAATTTAATTAATTAAATAAAATTTGTATTAATTATATTATAATTGTTAATTTTTAAATATATTAATATATTTAATTATATTATAAATTAAAGTTAAATTATTAATATTTAAAAATTATTTTTTAATTTTTATAAAACTTCACTTATTATTTCTTTCTATTATAGTTTATTATTTATTTTAAATAATTTTAAAAATCTTTTTTATTTTATTTATTTATTTATTTATTACTACCCCAATTTACCTAGAATATATTACAGGTATCTGGTCCATCTTTTAATATTTGTTCTGAATAAGAACTATATTCTAGAAAAGACCTACCTACCACCTATTTAAATAAATTACATTATTATAACTTTACTTTCACCCTATATTCTTATTAAAATTTACCCTTCAATAAAAATAATTAAATTTTAATATAAAAGAATATTTTATATATTATAATATTTAAATTTTATAAAATAATATAATAATAATCTAAATATAAAATAATAATAAAATCTACAATAATTTCTTTATTTTTTTTAATAAATAATAAAAATATTATTATATTATAAAGAGGTTATTTTAAAAAAAGGCTAAGATATATATAATTTATATAAAATATAAATATATATAAATAATTTCATATCTTTATAAAAAATCATTATTTATTTTTATTTTTATAATTTTCTTTTTAATATCATAATATTATATTTATTTTCCAAAATAACTCAAAATAATATTATTAACCCATAACCCTTCCCAATTAATCTTAATCCTTTTTATATACCTTATTTATATTTTATAATATTATAATATAATATTACTATACTTATTACATTCACAATCCAATACCATCTTAAAAAATCCATTTTATTTTTATATATATATTATATTAAATAAAAAATATTTTATATATTTATAAATATTCTATTATCTTTCCAATTTTATTTCATTATTAAACCTCCTTAAATATTTTAATCCTTTTATTAAAAATTATTATAATATTATAAATTTAATATAATATTTCAATATTATATTATATTAAAATTATAATTTTAATATAATTACATATTATAAAAATAATTTATTTATTAAAAATAAAGAATTATATAAAAAATATAATTACACCTTTCTAATACAATTCCAAAAATTAATTATTAAATTTTTATTACAACTTTTCCAAAATTTTCAAACCCTCAAAAAGTTTATTAAAAAATTATTAATAATATCTAATAATTATTTTTATTATATTTAATCCCCTATTTACCAAATCCATAACTCTTATATATTTTAATAATTTTAAAAAAATTATTTATTTTAATATTATTAATATTATAATTATTCCATAATATAACCTTATTTTATATCCGTTTTATTAATATTTATTAATTACAATATAAAATTTATAAAAAAATTAATTTTTAAAAAAAAACATATATATATCACCTCATCCCAATAATCCACATTATCTCCATATACTATTATTATAATAATCTTTCATTTAAAAAATTCAATTAATATTAAATATTTTACTATTCTCCAATAATAATCCATTATAAATCCTTAATAACTTCTTAATATACCCAGATTTAAACCTTAACAAATATAACCCTCCCTTCAAAAGCACATTTACCCTCACTTAAAATTCCCTAATATATATAACTAAAAAAAATAGAAAAAAATAAAAAAATAAATACAAAAAAAAAACAATTCTAATAAATATAATTTAAAATAAATATAAAACAATTTCAAATAAATATAATCTTTTTAGAAAACCTTACTAATATATTATTACCTATATTTTTCCATTTAATTATAAATTCTTCCCACTTAATTCAAAATTTTTAAAAATATTTATACTAAACAAATCATAATATTATTCTATACATAAATAATTAAACCTATCTAAAAAACCAATAAACCACCAATAGAACTTCATTAGAATCAGACAATGCTCTTTCATAATCTACACTAATTAAAAAAGCTCTTGGGGCTAAATTCCGTCTAAAATAGGCCCGTGCCGGAGCATTTTTCTATATTAATTAATTAATATTTAATTATATATATATATATATATATATCTAAAAATTATTTTGGGGTTTTAATATTTTTCTAATTTAATATTCTCTATAACGGTATAATGGTTTTAATTAAAAGTATTGGTTATTTATTATAAATAATTTTGTATGTATTAAATTCTAAAAATTCTATAAAAATTTTATTAACTTATATTATAGTATTTAAAGATTAATTTTATCCTTTTTCTTTTTCATTAATTAATTTTATTAATCTATATTTAATTAATTTATACCTAACTTTTATTTAATCTTAAATTTATGAAAAATATGTTAATTTAATTTTTTGATATATACCTAATTTTAAATAAATTTTTATAATTTTGCTTTTAAATTCTAGTTTTTTATTTACTTTAATTATTAGGGATTCATTGTATTAATAAATTATTTTTTCGTTTATAAATTTAATAATATTTTTAAAGTTAATTAAGTAAAATAATAAAATTTCTAAATAATTAAATAATTGTTTTTAAGTTTTAATAATTATATTATAATTAAAATTTTTTGATATATATTATATATTTAGAATCTAATATATTAAATCCTCTGTAGGAATTAAATAACGTATAAAGTCTATTAGTTTTTTCTTCTCTATTTATTGGCATTCTTTGTATGATTTAATTGTTTTGTTAATGTATTTATAAAAACCTTTCTAATGGTATAAAATTAAAGTTTATTAATATATTAAATGTTTTTTTTATATTTATATTTTATATAAAGTTCTTTAATAATTCTTTATTTTATTAATTTATGATTTATAATTTAATAATTAAAATACTTTTTATTAATCTTTCTTTATAAGATCTTATTAAATATAATATATTTAATAATTTAATTTTGAATTTTAAATGTTTTTTATATTTTTTGGTTATATTATTATTTAAAAGTTTTAAAAGTAATTTAAACATCAATAAATATTATATTATTCTTTATGATTTTAAATTCCATTAATTAGATAATTATAAAATAATTGTTATATTTTATTTTAATTATTAGGAATTTATGTAACTAATATGGGATATATTAAAATTATATTGAATTAGAGGTTAATAAAATTATTTAAATTACCTTCCCATTTTTTATTATTTTGATTAAATGGTTTATTTAATTTTTATAATAAAGTATTTATAATAATATTATTTTTTTATAATATATTTTATTTTAAAATTGAATATTTTAATATATATAATTTATTTTATTACTGTTATATTTGGTATGTTTATAAAGTTGTTATTAAGTTAAGTAATTAGGATTTTGGTATTAGTTTTTAAAAAGAATTAAATTTTATAAAATAATTTTATAATTATTAGGTATTTTTGTTTTATAATGTTGTATTTTAATTTGGGTTTTTTTAAAATTTTTAATTTATATTTATTTGGTTTAAAAATGGATTAATTGGTTAATTAATTAATTATTATTTTTCATTTTTATTTTAAAATATTGGTTTTAATAATTATTTAATGTTTTAATTTATAATCTATTATAATAAAATATAATAAATTTATAGGAATATTTTTTAATTTAATTATCATTTTATTTTGTACCTTATTTTAAATAAAACGTTTATTTTTGTATAATAGTTTGATTAATGGTAGAGTTTTTATAATATAATTTTTAATTTATATATAAAAATATATTATAAGGTTTAAAAGTAATTGGATTTTGTTAATATTATTATATTTCTTTTATTTTAGAATTTTTAAAATTTTGGTTTTTTTGGGTAATTAATTATTTGATTTATAAATATAATTAATAATTTTAATATTTGTTTTATAGAATTTTAACTTTTTGGTATTTGTTATAACCCCAATTAATGT
Source organism: Daldinia sp. FL1419 (assembly GCA_025201765.1). Taxonomy (NCBI): domain Eukaryota; kingdom Fungi; phylum Ascomycota; class Sordariomycetes; order Xylariales; family Hypoxylaceae; genus Daldinia; species Daldinia sp. FL1419. The sequence goes on along the minus strand of MU623502.1, from coordinate 26,502 downwards.
AAAATTTAAGAGGATATTGGTTATATTTTTGATATATTTTAATATAAATTATTTAATTTTTAGGTATATTTTTTAATTATTATATTTAATAATTGATTTCTTAATTCAAATGGTATTAAAGAAAAATTCATATATATATATGATATTAGGTTATATAAGATATAATTTATAGTCTTAAAAAATATATTATTAAATTTATTACTTTTTGTGATATTATTGTTATTTATAATAATTTTAAGGGTGTAATAAAAATAATTATATTTTTGTTATAAATTAGTAGATTTAATTGATTATATTTTAAGAATAGGTTGATATAAAAGAATATAATATATATAACAAATTCCTCCATAAAGAAATCTTAATCTTTGGGTAAAAAAACATTTTTAATTATTATAGTATTTAGTTTAGTAATTAAATTAATCAATTATAATCCACTATTTTTCTTTTTTAGTATGAATCAGGGAATACAATATAAATTATAATATTTTTTAAGAATTTTATATTTAATTTGATTTTTTAATATATTAATAATTTAATTTTTTAATGGAATTAATATAAAAATACCTTTTAATTACTATACTTTAAATAAAATAATCTTTATAATATAGTTGGGTATTATTTCGTTTTTTATTTTTCTTATTTTATTAACATCCCAAATTAATATTATTTTTTATCTTATAAACATTTTAATAAATATTTCTTTTTTCTAATCAATAAACTCTATATTTTTTAATTTATTTTTTAAATCTTTTTATTGTTCAGGGGCTAACTTTATTTTTTCAACTCTTTTATAAATTATAGGGTTATACTTTTATATAATTTATTTAATTATGATAAATTAGGTTTTTTGGTATCTTTAAAAGTTCTTTTTAATATAGTTTCTTTTTAATTAAGTATTTCTGAGGATATGAAACCATTTAATAATATATTATTTATTAGCTAAATCCTTTTTCCTTTTGATTTATCTATAGTATTAATTCTAATCATGTTTTTTTTCTTAAAACAACATTAGTTGGGCAGTAGGGGGTATAATATTTGGGCAGTAGCTACAAAAGAAATAGGGTTCCCAAAGGGTACGTATTTTTTAGTATATATTTCCTGGTATCTTTTTATACCTCCTTGGGATTTTAATTTTTTGAAGAAGATATTTAATTTATTATAAATTTTATATACCTTTATATTAAACCAATATAAAGTGATTAAGTTATAGATATTATCTTGTAAACCCTCTCTCCTCCTTAGAACTAAACCCTCCAAGGCTCCACAACTCTTTTGGACCCTCAAAAATTGTTTTTCTTGTTTGATTAGCAGAGATTTATTAAATTCTATAGTTTAATATTTCTATAAAATCTTTATACAAAAATATATAATTTTTAATTTCTTTTAAAAAATATCTTCTTAAAATACATTATTATTAATAAATAATCACTTATATTAATTCCTTTATTTAATCAATTTATTCTTTTTTTTAGGATATAAATACCTTATATTTTCTAATTTATATAACCTCTAATTTAATATAGATTAATTGAAATATAGGGTATGTCTTATAAGAACTATTAGAGTTCTTATTTAATATGTATCATATAATTAACTATTTTCATGAATCTTATAATCTAATTAATTAATTATTTATATATTTAATTAAAAATACTTTAGTTTTCAATATTTCAAATGAAATCTTTAATACCTTAACTATTTCTTTAATTATTAAAATTAGAAAAGAGGGGTTTATTTTTGGTATAAAAGGCTACTATTAAAATTGTATATAAAGGTACGTACCTATGATACACCTTATAAATTATGTGGCTACTACCCAAATATTACGCCCCCTACTGCCCGACTAGTGTTGCTCTTTTTTTAATGGGTATGGGATATTAAAATCCATTTTCTTAACCTTTTAATATATATTTCTTATAACTTTATTTATTATATTAATAAATTGTTTATTTGTAAAAGTTATAATAATTTCTTCATCTTCTTTAAATTTAATAAAAATATAATTAAAATGTTTTTTTTTAAATTTATTATTATTCCTAATTAAATTTATATTATTAATAACATTTAATCTTTTATTAATAAAATCTTTTTTATAATTTTATTATTTATTTATTTATTTATTTATTTATTATTACTCCGATTTACCTAAAATATATTATAGGTATCCGGTCCATCTTTTGGTATATGTTCCAAATAAGAACTATATTCTGGAAAAAATCTACCTATTATTTATTTAATTAAATTATATTATTATAATTTTCATTTTACCTTATATTTTTATGAAAACTTACCTTTTAATTAAAATAATTAAATTTTAATATAAAAAATATTTAATATATTATAATGCCTAAACCTTATGAAATAATATGGTAATAATTTAAATATAAAATAATAATAAAATTTAAAATAATTTTATTATTTTTTTTAATAAATAATAAAAATATTATTACATTATAAAAAGATTATTCTAAAAAAAATTAAAGTATATGTAATTTGTACAAAATATAAATATATATAAATAATTTAATATTATTTTTTTGGGATTGGTTGCTTCATGATTAGTTTGATATTTAGGATTAATTACTCTCATTCTAAAATTATTAATTTAATACTAAATTATGTAATTAGAACTATTTTACAAAACCCTATTAGCCTTTATAAAACTAACTTTTCTAAGATCTCCATAACTTTTTTAGATATAAATAAGCTTTGAGAGTTGTTTTTCTTATTCAATCAATTTGAATATATTATAGTTTTTTAAAAATTATTTTTATAAAGTTTTTGTGTAATAATATATAGTATTAGTTCTTTTTTAATATAATCTCTTATAATATATTATTATTGGTAAGCAATTACTTTTAATAATTATTTTACCTAATCATCTTAATACCTTCTTTAAGATATAATTACTTTATATCTTTTATTCTTTTATAGTTTTTGGCTTGTTATAGGGTAGTTGAAGTGTAGGGTATATTTTATGAAAACTATTAAAACTCCTATTTAATTTATAGGTTTTTAAGAGTTTATTTTTGTTTAATTAGATAAAATTCTTTATTATAATAAATTGGGGTAATATAATTATATAATTAAAGTTAGTTTATAAAATCCTATTAATTTCCATAGAACAACTCCTTTTAAAATCTCTATAGGCTTTTTCTGGATATAAATAAGTTTTTAAAAATTATTTTCTTTTCTAATTAAATTAAATTCTTAAGTATAAAATCATTAATTTTCTTATAAAGTTTTATGTAATAATATACATTTTTTTTATTTTTTATTAAATATAATCTCTTTAAAAATATGTTATTGTTATTAATAACCATTTCTATTAATTATTTTATTTAATTATTTTAATAGTTTTCTTAAAATATAATTATTTTATATTTAATTATAAAAATTTATTTTTAATATGTAAACCTTTAAGAACTAATTTTTATTTAATTAGGTTAAGTCTTTTAAAATTATTAATTTTTTTATAATTTTTTATAATAGTATATGATTTTCTTATTAAACAAATATAATATTATTAGGTAATAGATGTAATTTTGTAAAGACCCTATTAGTTTTTTTAGAGTTAGATTTCTTAGGTTTCCATAGCTTTTTTGGATATAAATAGGCCTTTGAGAGTTATTTTTTTTATTTGATTAGTTTAAGTTTTTCAAGCAATTCAGGTTTTTTAGATTCTGTTTAATTAATTTAAGTTCTATATAATTCATAAAAGATCATTTTCATAAAGGTTCATATAAATAATATACATTTCTTTTAATTATAACCTCATCGTACACGCTATTAATAATAAACAATCACCTTTATTAAATATTTTACCCAATCATTCTATCCTTCTCCTTAGGATATTATTACCTTACATCCTCAAACTCATATAATAATAAATAATTACTTTTATTACCTTCCATCTAATCATTTTAATATTATTTTTTTTAAATATAATTACCTTACAACTTTTATCCTATTCAACCTTTTAATTTATTACCTATAAAATAACTAAAATGTAAGGCATATTCTACAAGAACTATTAAAATTCTTATTTAATACCACATAAAAACAAAATAATATAATTACATAATTAAAGCTACTTTACAAAACCTTATTTCCTTTATAAAATTAACTTTTCTAAAATCTTTACAGGCTTTTTAAAACATAAATAAGCCTTTAAGAATTATTTCCTTACTTAATCAACTTAAACTTATTATAATTCTTTTAGAATTATTTTTATAAAGTTTCATATATTAATATATATTTTTTTATATTTTTTATTAAATATAACCTCTTTAAAAATGCATTACTATTACTAATAATTACCTTTAATAATTATTTTATCTGATCATTTTAATATTTTTTTCAAAATATAATTATTTATTTTGTAAAAATTATTAGAACTCCAATTCAATAATATTAATCTTAAATTAAAATTCTTATTTAATATATAAACCCTAAAGAATTGATTTTTATTTGATTAAACAAAGCTTTTTAATATTGTTAATTTTTTTCATAACTTTTTACGATAATTTATAATTTCTTTTTCTTATTAAATATAAGTATCATTTATTTTATTTTTTTAATGTTAATTATTATTGTTAGCAGTTACTTTTATTAACCTTTTATTTGATTATTTTAATACTTTTTTTAGGATATAATCACCTTTTATCTTTTATTTTATTTATATTTATTAATTTATTATAGGATAATTAAAATGTAGGGCACTTTTACAAAAATGATTAGAACTTTTGTTTTATTATAATTCCTATTTAATAGTATTAACCCTAAATTGGAGCACCTATTTAATATATAAGCCCCTAAGTGTTAATTCTTGTTTGATTAGGTTAGTTTTTCTATTGTAATAAACTAGGGTAGTGTGATTATATAATTGAAGTTACCCTTTTAGCCTTCATAAAATTAATTTTTTTTAGATTTCTACAGACTTTTTAAAATATGAATAAACTTTTAAAAGTTATTTTATTGTTTGATTAGATTAAATTCTCAAGTATAAAATTATTAGGTTTTTTGTAAAGTTTTATATAATAATATAGACCTTTTTTACCTTTTATTAAATATAACCTTTTTAAAAACATATTATTGTTATTAATAATTATTTTTATTAATAATTTTATTTGATTACTTTAATAATTCTTTTAGGATATAATTATTTTATCTTTAGTTATAAAAGTTTATTTTTAATATATAGGCCTTTAAAAACTAATTTTTATCTGATTAAGTTAAATTTTTTAGAGTTATTAATTTTTATCATAATTTTTTATAATAATTCATGATTTTTTTCTTTTATTAAATATACCTATTATTTATTTTACTTTTTAAAGGCCAATAATCACCTCTATTAATTAACATTTTATTTAATTACTTTAATACCTATTTTCTTTATGATATAATTAGTTATGGGGTAGTTGAAATGTAAGGTATATCCTCCAAAAGCAATTATTTAAAGCTTTTATTTAATATATAAGCCCTTAAGTGTTGATTTTTGTTTGATTAGGTTAATTCTTTTAAATATTATCTTTTATATAACTTCATACAATAATTTACAACCCTTTTATCTTTAATTAAATATATTATTTTAAACGCTAGTTACCATTATTAGCAATTATTTTTATTAATCTTTTATTTAATTACATTAGTATTTATTTTATTTAAAATATAATTATTTTATATTTAATTATTAAAGTTTTTATTAAATTAAAACTCTTATTAAATTAAAATTTTTGTTTAATACTTTGGTTGAATAATTTATAAAGGGATTTTACTAATATAAGCTTTTATTTAATTAAAAAAACTATACGCCACAAGAAGCCACAAATGCGTGCATAGGATACATCAAAATTCAAAACCACTTTAATTTATTATATTAATTTAAAAATTACCTAAAAATATTAATAATTACTATCATTTAAAATTTAATTTAATTTATAATTTTTTGAGATATGTTATATATATTTCTAATTGGAAATTATTGTACAACAATTAAAAACATCCGAAATTGTGGGGCATTTCTTTAGGAGCTAATTGGTCAATCAGGATTATAGCACAACTAATGAAATAAGAAAGACATAAGTTTATATAAAAAACCATTACTTATTCTTACTTTTATAACCTTCTTTTTAATATTATAATATTATATTAGTTTTTTTTAGATAAGCCACTTCGTAGCTCATCCCATTTTTATTATTTTACACCTCCAATTGATCCCAAATACTTTTATATAATTTTATTTAAATCTTTTCCATTTCTTTATTTATTATATAATAATATTATATTATTTTCTTATTTTATTAATAAATTATATAATAAAATTATATTATTTTATTCTTTTATTAATAAATTATTATATTATATAATTATAGATTTTTATTTTAAATTTAAATTAAAACTACTCTTTTTCAAATGCTCTTTTATACCTTTTATAATATAACCAAATCTATTTTAACTATTTTTAATTTTATTTTTTAATATATATTTATTATATAATAAAATTAAATTTATATTTTTATAAATTATATTTTAATAAATTTATTTATATTAATATTTTATTTTTAATAATAATTATAGTTAATTTATTTTAAGTAAAACTTCTTAAAAATTCACAGGAATTATGAACCTTATATTATATATTATGTAATTAAATAAAATTTTATAACTATTATTAAATTTAAATTTTTTTAAATCTTAATTAATATTTTATAATAACTTTTAATATTTATTCTAATTTAACCTTAATATATAAAACCACTACCAATAAGACAAATACCTCAAAGGTACCTACAACATCTCCCAACTAAATCAGAAAATATACCCAACTTATTACAAAAGAAAATGAAAATAAAAATATTTAACTTTTAAAAAATCTTTAATTAAAATCTTATATCTACTCTCACCCAAAACCCTTGTAATAAATTATATTTCCCCCTTTTATATAATTTAATCTTTAAAATAAATAATTTATCCAAAAAAATATCCCTTAATTTTAAAATCAACACTAATTATATACTTTATATAATTTAATATCTCAAATAAATTTAAAAAATATATATTAATAATATCATTACTAATATAATAAATAACCTTAATATATATTCTATTATTTTCATTTCTAATTATATTATTTTAAATATTAATAAAATTTATAATTTCTTATTAAATAATATTTATTTCTTTAATTTTTTTATAAAGATTAAAAACATTATCTCCATAATTTATAATTAAACATTACTCTTATTAATAATTATAAAAATAATTTTATCCCTTTTTATATTTTTATCTATATTAATTATAAATATTTACCATATTCAACTATTTATAAGTTCATGGTTAGAATTGTTCTTCCATTAAATATAACATATTTATACTACATAAAAAATAACAATATTTTTTATTATTATATTATTATCTTTAATTATCTTAATAAGACCTATATTTCCTACCATTATAATAATAATAATAATAAATGCTCATATCAATTTAATATATATTTTTATTATTAATTTTTATTAATTATTACCAAAAAATAAATTAATATATTATAATTTTATTTAAATATAATAAAATGGGAGATATTTCCACCATTATATCAATAAATAAACCAATATTATCCCAATTTAAATTAATTAATAATAATAATATTTTACTATTATTTTATAAATTTAAAACTATTTAATAAAAAATTAAAAAATTAAATAATATAATTAATTAAATTAAATAAAATATAAAAGCAAATATTATATACCTTTATTAATTTTAAAGAATTATTAATAATTTATTTTTTTAAAATAATAATAATATCTAGAATTTTTAATAGGTTTTTTTTTACAAAATTAATTAATAAATATTATAAATATTAGGTGATATTATAAATTTAATGGTAAATAAAAAGGGGTAAAAATAAGCTATATTATTTCTTTAATTCTTTTAATATTACAGTTTTTTTAATTATATTAATATAATTATATTAATTATTATTAATTTAAATAATTTATTTCTTTTTAATGATTTATTATTCTTCCTATATATTAAATAATTATTATTTATTTAAATATACATTATTTATTTTAAATATTAATATTATATAACTTTTATTAACTTTTAAAATATTTTGAAGTATATTATATTTAAAAAACTTAAATTTAATTTAGGTAATTTTAATATTTTTAATTTTTAAATACTTTTAATTTTAAATATTATTATTTAAAATTGGCCGTAAATAAAAGGTAAGAATTATAAATTAATATTAATAATATTAAAAAATTAATCTTATAATTTATTTATAATTATAATAAAATAGATTAAAATTAGAAATTATTATTAAAATTATAAAAATAATTAATCATTATTATTTTGAATTAATTTTATTTTAAGAATTATATAAACCTTTTTATTAAACTTTCCCTTAATTATTTGCACTTTAATATTGTACCTTCTAAATTAAATAACCATTAATTAAATATTATTATAAAGATTTTTATTAAGATTTAAATTATATAATAATATAATTAAGACATTAATTTTTAATTGTAATTTAATTAAAAACATTCCTATTAATTATAAAAATTATATTATTTTTATTAGTAATTAATAGAGATTTTTATTATTTATTATAATATAATTATTAATAAATTAATATATTTTAAATTTTTTAAAGATTTTTTGAAATAAGTTATTATTAATTATATTAATTAAGATATTATGTATAAATAGAATATATTAGGTAGAAAAAATTATAAAAATTTAATTAATTGTATTTAATAATATTTAAAAATATATATAATTATATAATTATTAATTATTTTTAAATATTTTTGCTAAATTAAATAATGGAATTATTTTATCTTACCCAAAATTATGAAAAATTTCATAAAATCATTTAATAAATTTAATATTGTTTATATTTATTTATATAATCTTTATATTTATAATAAAAACTAATTATTAAAATTAAATCTATATAAATAAATTTTATAAATAAATATTAATAATTTGCAGGTACAATTTTTTCCGAATTATAAGTAAAATTTGTGTAAAGTTCCTTCTAAGAAAAGTAAAGATGTTATTAAATAATGAATTATTTTCTTATATATTATATAATATTTTATAAATAATTTTAACAATGTATTTATGCTATATAATTATTTTATCTTAAATAATTAACGATATTTATTAAAAAAACTTAACAATCATTAATTCTTATTAAATAAAATAAATTAAATTAATATTAAACTTAATTAAAATATTAAATCATAAATAAGCTATTTTCTTTCTAAATAATAAAAAAGTTATTACTTTTAATAAAACTACATATAAAATTATTTTACCTTCTAAATAATAATAGTAGCAAAATATTAAATATAAAAAGGTTTTTCTAATTTTGATAATATTTTAAAAGTAAAAATGTATATTATAAAAATTGTTTTATATTACTTTCATAATTATTTCAAATATAAGGCATTAATTTTCATTAAATTTAAATAATGTTTGGTTTTATAAAGTTATTTCTTACTTTTTATCATAACTTAATTTATTATTTAAAAATTAATTTCTTTCTTCTTTTTCTTAATTATGAATAAGATTAAAGAAATTAATCTCTAATTAATTTTAATTTTTTATAATAATTTATTTAATTAAATAAAATCTATAATTAAAATAAATTATTTTAATAAAAATTAATGAATTAAAATAATTTATTATTACCCTTAATAAATTATTATAAAATTATTTTTTATATTTAATCTATATATTTAAAAATAATTAATAATTATTATTACTAATAATATAAGTAAATATGATTTTTAATTATTTATTAAAAACAAATATATTTATTTTTTTTAAAAAAATGTTCTTAATATTTTTCATTTTCTAATAAGCCTTATACTTTATAAATTTATTAAAAAATATTATATCAAATACCCTCGTAAATAAATAAGTCCAATTAATTAATAATTCTTAGAATTATTATAAATAACATTTATAAATAAAATCTCTTTCTAATTTTTAAATAGACAAAATAAATATGATTAATTTTTCCCTTTATTTTATATATATATTTAATTTATTTTTTCCCAGAAAACCACCAAAAATTACCAAAAAAATCTTAATATAAAATATACCACCCATTTTAATTATTTTTATTATAATCAAATTATACAATCAATATTGAATAACTCTATTTAACTATTTATATTAATAATTCTACATTTTCATTTATATTATAAATTAATTTATCCTTATTAAGGAAATAAATGGTTAAAAATTAAATATTAAATTTAATATTATAAATAAAATATTTAAATATTTAATTTATAATTTCAATAGGCCTAATAAATTAATTATATAAATATTTATTAATCTTATCACAATTTTAAACCTATTAATTAAAATTAATTTATATTTTTTCTATTTATAAATACACAATAATTCTATTATTATTTTTATAAATATATTTATAAATATATTTAATAACTTTAATTAAAACATATATTTTTATATTAATATAAATTTAATATTTTTAATTTAAATAAAGGTTGTACAGGATTATTTAATTATTATTAAATATTTGTAATTTCAAATTATTATTGGAGATTTTAATTATAGATCTTTATTTATAAATTGGATAATTATTAAGATTTATTATTATTTTAGTATAGAATAGTTTTAAAAAGCCTTTAAAATAAGTATTTTTAATTATATATAAAGAATTTGGCTTATTTTGCCTATAAGGTCTATATATTATATTTAAAAATATTACCTTTCATAAGATATTATCCGGATTAATATCTGACCTGGGTGTTTTTATATAAATCATTTTATTAATATATATTAATTATAAATAAAAATTATAATTAATATTTATTAAAAAGATTAAATAATATATATATAATAAATTTTGTTTTTAATATTTAATAATCTATATTAACCCTATATATACCCTAAAATATAATTACAATTTTATATCCTTTAAAAACATTATATGTTTTTAATTAAAAATTCTTATATTAATATTAAACCAATTACTTACAATCTATCCCGAAAAAAATTTATTTTTAATTTTTAATTAATTTAGATTTACTATAAAAGTAATAAATAACATTAAATAACCAAATTTACAAATAATAACCATTAAATCTTAATAATAATAAAACATAAATCTTTTCAAACCTATAAATATTATTAATAAATAAATAATACATCTAATTAATAATATATTAATATTTTTAATTAATATTACATTATTAAAATTATTTTTAAAAATTTTATAAAAATTACTTTACTTATATTATAATTGATTAAAAAGTTTCTACTCCATTATAACCCAAACATCAATTAAATACTATTAAAAAAATTATTCAAAAATAAAAGGCATTAATTCTTACCAATAATAATTATAAAAATAAAACTAAAAATATTATTATAATATTAAATTCATTCTTTTATAGCCACATCTACCAATAAATATTATCAAATCTTATTCAATCCCTCCATATAACTATATTAAAGGATAAAAAAAAAATATATAAGATAGGTAAATAATTGGAATTTTTATATAAGAATATATAAAAAAGCCCAAAATATTTTATTTAATCAAAATAATTTCTTTTCATTATTATTTTATATTAAATATATCCAGAATAATTCCAGCAATATTATCCATTATTAGAAGACTTTTTTATTTTCAATTAATACCTTCTTTAATAATAAAATTTAAATTTAACTTTAAAATTACTTTAATTTAAATTTAATTAATTCCACTTTCTCTTAATTAATACATAATATCTTACAATTATTCCCAAATAATAACATATTTCTTCACATAAGGATTTTTGCTATGGATTTCTTTAGATAATTATATCAAAATATCCACATTTAAATCATTATTATTCATTATTATTCAATATTAAAAAATTATTTATAAGTTGTAAAGATACAATTGGATGTATTATAATCTCTCGTTCAACATCATATCTATCAAATCAATTTAATAATATAAAATTCTTTCTATTTAAAAACAACTTAATCCTATATTATTATTAGAATAATTAATAAATTTATAATATATAAAAATAAAAATAAATATTAAATTATAATATTAAATATTCTTTCTAAATAATTTAATTTTAGGATTAATCCCAATAAACAATAATTATAAAAATTCAAATAATTTATGAATTTCTGCCAAATTAATATCTTTATTTTTATAATATAAATTATAAATTCCGATTTTTTCTATTTTATTCTTTAATTATTTGTTCAATTAATATAATATATTATATATATTATACTATTTATCTATAACCCTACCATCATAAATTTCAATCATTAAAGAACTATTTTTTAACAATTAAGATAAATATTGTACAAAAGGTCTCAATTCCTACTAATTATGGCTTTTATGTAAATAATTAATTATAAATATTGCTAGCCTTTTAAGAAAGTGATTTCATCTAACAAAAAATCTTAATTACTATTATTTAAGAATTTTATATAATTAAATAGGTATAAAAGGTTTAGGATGGTTTTCTAATATTATTAACCTTTTAGGAGGATAATTTTATCTAACAGGAGTTAATGTCTCAATTTGAGCTCTTTTTGGAATATTTGTTATATTTAAATTAAATTTTCCTAATAATTAGTGCCATTTTAAAACATAATATAGTTAATATATCTTATAAAAAAACCAATATTAGGATTTATATGTAATTTAAAAGAATTTTAAACCTTTTTATATTTAATATATATTTTTATAAAAATAAAAATATTTATTAAAAAATAATAATTTTTAAAAAAAAGAATTAATAACAAAATTTCTTTTAAAAAATAGTTTTAATATTTATAAATTAATATCCATATATTTATATATTTATATATTTATTATAAAAAATAAAAAAATATTAATAATTTATTTATCCCTATTCTTTCTTTCCTACTATACTTATTTTGGAAAAGTTAAAAGTAAAGATCATTTTTAATTCACTACTATTAAAGTTATTTATAAAATCATATTAAATAAAAAATTTAATTTTTTGTTTATCTTTATCAATCTTTTGTTTTTTGAAATAAAATACTGGTAATCAAAGTTCTTACTTAATAACAAAATTAAAAAAAAATAAATTAATATTAAAACCTTTTATAAAACCCTTATTACCATTATCCATTAAATTATTCTTAAAATAATTTTATTTAATTTTAAATAAAATAAATAATTTATAATTAATATTAATTTAATTTATAAATTTATATTTTTAGTAATTAAAAGTATTTTGTAATTTAGTTATTGATTTTTAAAAGGGGGTAATATTATTTAATAAAAAAAGCATAATTATAACTTTATTCTTTTTAAATTTATAATATTAAAAGAAATTATAAATTAATAATAATAAATTAAAATTTATATAAAAAATTAAGTAGTTTTGATTGTTATTATTTATGTTTTAAAAGATTTATTTAATTGATATTATTATCTAAAAAAATATATTTGGAAAAGATTTATATAATTTAAGGATTATATTATATAAATATAATTTAAAGGTTTTGGAAATAATAAGGTCTTAAATGGAATAATATTTATGTTGTGAATTCCTTTTTTCAAGTATAAGACTTTTATAATTGAAATAAATAAAATTGTTTGTTAAAATCTTAAAGAATTTGTAAGATTTTATTTATACATAAATCCAACATTTTTTATTAGATTTTAATAGGAAATTCATGCAAAATGGAATTGTATTTCTAAGGCTATAAATATATTAAAAAAATATCTTAAAAATATAAATAAAAATAATATATTAAAAATATAAAAGTTGATTTTAATAATAAAAATTTAAGATTTTTTGATTGATATTAATTGGATCTTTAAAGTAATTATTGGTCCTAAAAATGTAGTAAAAGAAATAAATAATAGGTATTTTGTATTAAATTGTGAAATTATATTATTTTTTATAATAATAATTTCTTTTAATAATATAATTATAAAAGATATTTAATAATTTTTATAATTATTTTATTTATATTAATTGGAAATAAAAATAAACTTATTATTTTTATTTATTTTTAATTATAAATTATTAGGATCTTTAATTTTGAAAATGCAGTTTTAAATTTCTATTAATAATTAATATTAATTTTTAAAAGTATAAAAAAGAAGGTATTAATTATAAATTTATGTAATTAATTTTTAATATATTTTATTAAATATTTTGTATCATAAATTAAGATTAATAATAAAAATTAAATTTAAAATTAAAATAAAAGTTAGTAAAGATTAATAAATATTATAAATTTGTATTATAAGTAAGTTTATAAATGATTTTTAAAGGTTTATAAAATTGTTTATTAATATGTTGTTTTATAATATCCTATATTATAATATAAGGTAAATAAATAATAGGGATTAATTTTAATTAATATTAAAATTAAATAAAATTAGTAAGAATTAATAAATATTATAAGTTTATATTGTAAGTAAGGTTATAGGTAATATTCAAGGGTTTATAGGATTATTTATTAATATATTATCTTATAATTTCTTATATTATAATATAAAATAAATAGGTAATAGGGATTAATTTTAATTAATTTTAAGATTGAGTAGAATTGGTAAGAATTAATAAATATTATAAATTTATATTATAAATAAGGTTATAAATGATGTTTAAGGGTTTATAAGATTATTTATTAATATATTATTTTATAATTTTCCATATTATAATATAAAATAAATAAGTAATAAAGATTAATTTTAATTAATATTAAAGTTAAATAAAATTAATAAATATTTACGGGACGAAACTGGAGAGATAATGGAACACCTACGGATACGCAAGCTTTCTTTTGCTTAATGTAGTATATATATAAAAGTAAAGTGGGTTTTTTGAGGTAGTACTGGATTGTGAACGTAATAAGTATGGTGGTATTATATTATAATATTGCAAAATGTAAATAAGGTATATAAAGAAGATTAAGGTTAATTGAAAAGGGTTATAAGTTAATAATATTATTTTAAATCATTTTAAAAAATAAATATAATATTATGATATTAAAAAAAAAATTATAAAAGTAAGAATGGGTGATGGTTTTTCATAAAAATATAAAATTATTCATATATATTTATACCCTGCACAAACCACATATACCCTAACTTTCTTTCGGAATAACCTCTTTACAATATAGCAATATTTTTATTATTTATAAAAAAAAATAATAAAATTATTTTAGACCTTATTGTTGCCTTATACCTGAATTATTGCTATATTATTTTACGAAGTTTGGGTATTATAATGTATAAAATATTTTTTTATATTAAGGTTTAATTATTTTTATTAAAAGGTAAATTTCAATAAGAATATAAGGTAAAATTAAAATTATAATAATATAATTTATTTGGATAAATAATAGGTAGGTTTTTTCTAGAACATAGTTCTTACTTGGAATAAATACCAAAAGATAGATTGGATACCTATAATATATTCTAGGTAAATCGGGGTAGTAATAAATAAATAAATAAATAAATAATAAATATTTAATATTATAAATAATTAGGTAATTTTGTAAAGGTGCAGAAACTCTTGCAATTCCCCATATTATAAGAATTAGTAATTAGTAGTATATATTAATTTTGATTAAATAATTTTAAGAGAGATTTTATTAATATAAATTCCTATTCAATTGAAAAAACTATATACTATAAGAAATCACAGGCATACGTATAGGACATAAAAAAAATCCCAAATTATTTTAATTTATTATATTAATTTAAAATTTATTTAAAAATATTAATAATTGGTATTATTTAAAAATTAATTAAATTTATAATTTTTTAAGATACTTTATATGTATTTCCAATTAAAAATGGTTGTACAGCAGCGGAAAATATCCAAAAGTGCAGGGGATTTCTTTAGGAACTAATTAATCAATTAGGATTGTGGCATAATTAATGAAATAAGAAAGATATAGATTTATTTTCTAAAATAATTCAAAATAATATTATTAATTTATAACTTTTCCGACCTAATTTCAATCCTCTTTATATACCTTATTTATACTTTATAATATTATAATATAATATTACCATACTTATTACATTTATGGTCCAATATTGTTTCGAAAAACCTACCTTATTTTCATATATATATTATATTAAATAAAAGAAAGCTTGCATATCTGTAGGTATTCCATTATTTCTCCAATTTCATCCCATTATTAACCCTCTTTATAATTTTATTTCTAATTTAATTATATTTTTAATAAATTAATAATAAAATCTTACTAATTATATTATTAAATATTATAATTCCAATATATATATTACCTTTTATAATTAATTTAAATTAAAATATTATAAAAAACTTATTTTTAAAATTAACTTATTTATATAATATTTTTCTTTAATAATGTAGATTGGTATGTTTAGATAATATTTATTCAATCAAATTGGTTCATAAATTACTCTTAATATTGGAATGCTTATTTTACTTTTAAAAGATATTAAAATTATATTTCGTCTTTTAATTATAAAATCGTATTTTTATATATATAATTAAAAAATAATTAATAATTTAATATTTATATCAATTAATATAGAAATTTAATTTTTATTATTTTAACATTTAATTTTAATTATTAAGTGAAGTTATCCTTCAATATATAATATTAGATTATTTATTGTTATATGTGTTATAGTAGATTCAAATTAATTAGATGGTATTTTAATTAATATAATATTATTTATAATTATAATGGATTTTTTTGGGATTGTTTTAATTTTAGTAGGTGGTATTTCCTAGGCTTTTTCTAAGGTTATTTTAATATTTTTATTTGGTATATTATTATAAATATTTTTAATTAATTTTTATTTAAGTAAATCTTTAAATCTAAGTATATATTTAATTATTTTATATTAAATTATATTAAATTTCTTATTATAATTAATATTAATTTTTTAAATTTAAAATTTAATAATAAAAGGTATGAAGAAGTTGGTAATTCATGTTATTAATATGACTTTTAAATTATTTATAATATTATTTTTTTATTAATAATGGTTTTATATATTTAATTTTAATAATTTCATTATTAGTACCTTTATGTTACTTTATAATATTAATGATTACAGTTGATAGGTTGATTTCTTTAATTATAAATATTAATAAAATTCCTTTAATATAAATTAAGTTATTATTATTAATTTTTGATTTTTATTTATAATTATTTGTAGGTTTATCCTAATTAGCCATTTTTAATTATCTTCCAAATGTAACATTATTTACTGCAGTATTTTAAGGGTTGTTTATGAGTGGAGTAATTTCCTTGGTATTATTAAGTGTTTAATCTTAATAATTATTTTTGATTGTGATATTTTTTGAGTAATAAAGAGCTTTTTTGAGGATTTTATGATTACTTAAATTTTTGTTATAAATATAATGATAGATATTTTGATTAATAAAAATATTTTTTATTTTAGTATTTGTAATAATTATATGAGGAATCTTTGGAGTTTGTGGTTTGTTTGGTCTTTTGTTCTTTTTTTTAATGGTATATAAATAATTATTTATATTGTAGTATAAAAATTATCTTTAATTATGTATGCATATATAAAGTAGTTTTTGTTGTTATATATTAATAGGTTTTTAATTTGTATTTTATAGAAATGATAAATATTATATGGGTAATTATTATATTTTGAATTATTTGATTAGTTAATTTTATATGTGTTGGATTTATGGTTGTAAAGGTTAGGTCCTTTATTTTATATAATATTGATATTAATGTATTAAATTTATATATTATTGTATATTCTTTGATTATTTTTTTATTTTGAATATTTTAATGTGGGATTAATTGTTTCTAAATTTTAATATATTGTTTTAATTTTAAATATATTAAGTTTAATTTTTTTTTTGATTTTTGATATGATTTAATTTATATTTTTGTTAGTTTCTTTTAGGTTTAGGATTTGAATTTTTGGTTATTTATGTAGGTTGGAAGTAGTGTGCTTGCTTTAATTGTATTGTTGATAAGTAGGTTTATTATTATAAGTTTTAACAGGTTTAATTTTTTTAATTTTGTTTATTTAAAAATGGTTTTTTATATAAATTTCTTTTTTAATTTATTTATTAATTATATTATAGAATTACTTAAATATGTAATTATTAATTTCTTCAATTAGGATTTATTATTTAAGGGATATCTTTTTTATGGTAACTAAATTAATCCTTTTTGTAATGTAATATATGTAATGGTTAGGGTTAATATTTATAATACCTATTTTAAATTTTTTAAAAACTTCATTATATTCTTTTGATTAAATTGGTGATATTAATAATATCTAATAAAGTAAATTTCTTTCTTAAATCTTTAAATTCTTTTCTAAAAGGCTTGGAATTCTTGGAATTATATAAGACAAAATTGATTTTTAATTGTTTATAAATTTGGTTTTAAATATTAACTCCATGGATAATAATTTTAATTTATTTTCTAAAACTTTTATTGAGTGTCTAGTAAGGTAAGTCTGTAATTATATTAATATTAAATATTTTATATTATCAAAAGATATGGTGGATATTTTTAAATTATTATGTTATATTTAATTTAATAAATTAATAATAAGTATATTTAAAAGGTTCTGGTAAAATTAGTTGATATGTAATAGGATTAAGTTTAATATTTTAATTAGTAATACTTGGTTTTGAAGTAGGTGTAAGGGTAGTTATTACTGAACCTTAAATAATAAGTGTGGGTATTGTAAATATATTTCTTAAAATTATTCTTATATTTTTAATTAAATTTCTTTTTAAATTATTTTTATAACTGAGTCACCCCAATTATATAAGGTTTCTTTTGGTTCTTTTTGGTTTTTTTGGTTTTTTTAAGGAGGGGGGGGGGGGGGGTTGGAGAGGGCTGTAATATAATTACGTAATTGAAACTGCAAGACTTTATTAGCCTCCATAGAGCCAACCCTTCTAAGGTCTCTATAAGCTTTTTAAAATATAAGTAAACCTTCAAAAATTATTTTCCTATTTAATCAATTTATATTCTTAAATATAAAATCATTATTTTTTCTATAATAATGAGTTGGGGTAACAAGGCCAGGACGAAATCCGCTAATCTAACCCTTTTACAAGCTTTTTGATACATAAATAAGCCCTCAATAGTTATTTTCCTATTTAATCAACTCAAATTAAAATATACCTGATTATTAATTTTTCTATAGAAATTTATATAATAAAGTGCAGGACATATCCTATAAAAGCTCCTATTTAATTAAAGTTTATATTTAATATAAATAAACCTTTAAAAATTATTTTCCTATTTGATTGATTTAAGTTAAAATATATCTAATCATTAATCTTTCCATAGAGATTTGTACAATAAAATTGCAAGGCATATCTTACAGGAGCTCTTATTCAATTAGAGTTTATATTTAATATAAATAGACCTTCAGATGTTGTTTTCCTATCTGATCAGCTCAAACTCTTAAGAATAGAATTGTCAGTTTTTAATAGAGATTTGTACAATAAAACTGCAGGGCATATCCTGCAGGAGCTCCTGTTCAATTAGATCTTATGTTTAATATATAAGCCCTTAGAAGTTATTTACCTATTTAATTAGTTCAAGTTCTTAAATATAAAATCATTAGTTTTTTCATAGAAATTTGTACGATAAAAATGTAGGGTTAAGGTATATCCTGCAAGAGTTATTAAAACTCCTATTCAATATATAGATTTTTAAATATTAATTCTTATTTAATCTGATTAAGTTCTCAATTATTAAATCATTAATTTTTCTATCAAAATTTGTACGCTAAAATGCAAGGCATATCCTACAAAAATTATTAGAGTTGTTTTTTAATATAAATAAAATTCCAAAAATTGTTTTCCTATTTGATCAGCTTAAATTTTCAAATATAGAATCATTAGTTTTCCTATAAAGATTTGTACAATAAAATGTAAAGTATATCTTATAAAAGTTATTAAAGTTTAAATTTAATATAAATAAGCCTTTAAAAGTTGTTTTCCTATCTGATCAGCTCAAGTTCTCAAGTATAGAATCATCAGTTTCCCATAAAGCTTTATATAATAAGACTACAGGGTATATCCTATAAGAACTCTTATTTAATTAGAGTTTATATTTAATATATAAATTTTTAAATATTAATTCTTATTTAATCAACTCAAGTTCTTAAGTATAAAATCATCAATTATTAAAATTATAAAGCTTTATACAATAAAAGTGTAGGGTTAGGGCATATTTTATAGGAACTTATATTCAATTAAAGTTCATATTGAATATATAAACCTTTAAATATTAATTTTTATTTAATCAACTCAAATTAAAATATATTTAATCATTAGTTTTTCTATAAAAATTTCTATAATAAAATGTAAGGCATATCTTAAAAGAATTATTAAAACTTAAATTTAATATAAATAAATTTTAAAAATTGTTTTCCTATTTGATCAACTTAAGTTCTAAAGGATAGAATTATTAATTTTTAAAATTATAGAATTTCGCACAATAAAAGTATAAGGTTAGGGCATATCCTGTAAGAACTATTAAAGTTCTTTAAAAGTTGTTTTCCTATCTGATCAATTTAAGTTCTTAAATATAAAATCATTAATTTTTCTATAGAGATTTTGTTGAATTGCAAAAGGATGATGTATTGAAAGCTAAGTTTTCTTTTTTTTTTACAAACACTAAACTCTCTTAGAGAATGAATCCTGGAGCCACATGACTAAGTCATGTGGGTCCATCTCACAGATTTGTACAATAAAAGTGTAAGATTAGGGCATATCCTACAAGAATTATTAGAGCTTATATTTAATATAAATAAACCTTTAAAACTTATTTTCCTATTTAATCAACTTAAATTATCATTAATAAAAAAGATATATTTAATTATAAATATTTTTTTCAAACTTTAAATTTTTAATATATTTTCTTTATTCCTTATTAATTTATTAATTAATTTATTAATTTTTATTAATTCTTATTAATTCTTATTAATTTCTTATTAATTATTTATTAATTTCTTAATAATTATTTATTAATTTCTTATTAATTTCATATAATAATTTATTAAAAGAATTTCAGTATAATATACCGGACTTCATCCTGAATAATAGTGCCTGATTTTAGGAGGGATATTGTGCTGGCCTTGAACGATTTTCAAAGAGGAAGGTTTTCCGTACACATAATAAAGCATTTTTATTAGGTATATCCAGAAATTTAATAGGTTGATAACTAATTTGAAGGAATTCCTACTTCAAGAATCTTAAGAAAATATATATTTTTTAGAAATTATTCAATTAGGGTATTGAATAGGAGCTTTAATTAAATAGGAATTATAATAATTAAATATAAAATTATTATATTTTAAAAAAAGTATTTAAATAATTAAATAAAAAGTTAATTAATAAAGGTAATTATTAGAATTTAAGAGATAGAATAAATAATATATTTAATTAGAAATAAAATTATAAATTATTATAAGAAGTTATAAGAAAAGTTAAATAAATTAATAATATTTAAAAATTTAACTTAATTAAATAAAAATTAACATTTAAGGGTTTATATGTTAAATAAGAATTTTAATTTGGGGTAAATATTATTGAATAGGAATTATAATAGAATAAAAGTTGTAATAGAATAGGAGCTTTAATAGAATAAGAATTATAATAAAACAGGAATTTTAATTATTCTTGTAGGAGGTGCTTTGTATTTTATTTACTCTATAATAAATTAATAGGTATAAATGAAATAAAAAATATAAAATAATTATATCTTGAAGAAGATAGTGAAGTGATTAAATAAAAGTTTAATAGAAGTATTTATTTATAATGGTAGTTGATGTTTGGGGGATAGAAAAGATGATATATTTAATTAAAGATAAGGTTATAAATTAGTATAAGAAATTATAAGAAAAGTTGAATAAGTTAATGTTTAAGAATTTAATTTGATTAGATAAGAAAGATAATTTTTGAGGGCCTATATATTGAATAGGAGCTTTAATTTAGGATTAATACTTTAATAGTTCTTGTAAGATATGCCTTGCATTTTAATTATTTTATGATTAATTATATTTTAAAGAAGGTAGGTATTAGAATAATTAAATAAAATGTTAATAGATAGGAATAATTATTAATATTTAAAAAATAAAATAAATAATATATTTAATGAGAGAGAAGAGTTATAAATTAGTGTAAGAAGTTATAAGAAAAGGTGAATAAATTGATGTTTGAGAGTTTGATTTAATTAGATAAAAATTAATATTTAAAAGCTAATATATTAAATAAGGATATTTTAGTTACCTTATAATAAATTAAAGGTTTAAATAAAATAAAAAATATAAAGTAATTATATTTTGAAGAAATTATTAAAATGATTAAATAGAAGAATTATTAGAAGTAATTGCTGGTAATAGTTGTGTGTTTAAAAGGTAGAAAAGATAATATTTTATTAATTTATTTATTTATTTATTACTACCCCGATTTACCTAGAATATATTACAGGTATCCGGTCCATCTTTTAGTATTTATTCCAGGTAGGAACTGTGTTCCGGAAAAAACCTACCCGCCGCCTATCCAAATAAACTATATTATTATAACTTTGGTTATACCTTATATTCTTATTAGAATTTACCTTTTAATAAAAATGATTAAACCTTAATATAAAAAAATATTTTATGCGTTATAATATTAACTGTATGAAATAATATGGCGGCGGCCCAGGTGTAGGGCAACAATAAAATCCAAAATAACTTTATTATTTTCTTTAATAATTAATAAAAATGTTATTATATTATAAAAAGGTTATTTTAGGAGAAGGTTAGGATATATGCAATTTATATAAGGTATAAATATATGTAAATAGTTTTATATCTTTATAAAAAGCCATTACCCATTTTTATTTTTACAACCTTCTTTTTAATACCACAATATTATATTTATTCTCCAAAATGGTTCAAAATAGTACTATTAACCTGTAGCCCTTCCTAGCTAACTTCAATCCTCTTTGTATGCCTTGCTTGCGCTCTGCGATACTACAGAAAAGATAATATATTTAATAAAATAATAAATTTATAAATTATTGTAAAGGTTATAAAAGAAAGTAATAATTTTATAGAATTTGATTTAATTAAATAAGAATTAATTTTTGAGGGTTTATTTATGTTTAGAAAAGGCTTGTGGAAATTTTAGAAGGGTTGTTCCATGGAAGTTAATAGGGTTTTACAAAATAATTTCAATTATATAATTACATTATTTTGGTTTAATATATTAAATAGGAGTTTTAATAGTTTTAATAATGTTGGGCTAAATATACATATAAGAGAAATAATAATAAAAGTAAGTAATAAGTAAAATAATGTAGTGAGATTTGTATATTTATAAATCCTAAGGAGGAGAATTATTTACTTTAAACTTAATAAGTTTAGAACCTTTATATATATAATATGCTAATTATATAATATTTTTTTTATTTATTATAAAATTTTATAATACCTAATAGTATATAACTATTATTTATTCTACTTCTTTTCATAAATAGTAGGTTACAAACTATTGTTAACTTTTCATTTTATTTATTTTTTTAGATGTAAATTAATTTAATTATTTTTTATTAATGTTCTCATAACCTTATTAAAGGAGGTTTTTGTTATAATATTAACTGGATTATAAATTTTATAAATTTAACAAATATTATTTATTTCTCTATTCTCATATAACTATCTTAAAATTATAAGGTTTATTATTAACCTCTTTTCATTAATAATATCCATTTATATTAAGTATTGATATAAAGGCAATAAGTTGGTATAAAGAATGAAAGGAATTTTAAAAAATAAAAGATATTTTAGTATAATATTAATAATATAATATATAATATATTTTATATTAAAGTTTTGGACTATACCATATATTTTGTTAGTAAGTATATTATAAGTAACGTATTTATATTTAGTAAATAATTAATAAATAATATTATTAGTAATCTTACTTTTGTTATCCTAATCCATTAACTTTTTATTATTTAAAATAATAACATATCTAATCTATAAACTAAAATCCTTATTATTCATAAATAAATCATTAATAAAAACATATAAACAGAAGTTTTAAGGGTTTAATTTAACATATTTAAATCTACAAATTTTATTATTTATTTACCAAGTAATTTTAACATTCAAAACCTTAACTTCCTTAATTTCAGCTTCTTAATATTAAATAATAATTCAATAATTGAAAATTGTTTTGAATTAATATATAAAAACAATATAAATTTTTCAAGCCCTTTATTCCACAAACATACTAATTATATTTATAACTTTAATATCTAATAATTCAAATTTTTCAATTTAATTCTTTAAATAATCGAAATTCCATAATCGTCATGATAGATTATAATACAAATACCATTAAAATCCTTTATTTCTTTATCTAATATCTTTTGAAAACATACTTTAATACCACCTTTATTAAATACTTTATCTTCAATTATAAAGAATTCTATAATACTAATATTAAAAATATTATTTATTTATAAATTAGTAATTCCAAAAGGTTTTAAATTAATAATTAATAAATAAAAGTTAAATATTAAAAGCCTTATATATAATTTACATTAATAATATTAAAAATAAATTTTAAATTAATATATATTAAATTTAATAAATCTATATAACAATTTTACAACACGCAACAATATTCTCTCAAAATATTTATTTTTTAATTTAATTAATAAATATATATAAATTATTTATTATATTAATATTTTAAATTAAATATATATTATAATAATATTTTTTATTATAATTTTATTTTTTATTATAATTTTATTTTTTATTAATGTAAGAATAATATTAAAATTAATATAAAATATTAATTAACCTTTTAAATAATAAATATATAAATTATAATAAATTTTTTATTAAAATTATTATAATTTTAAATTATTAGTTTTAATTTTTTATATAAAAAAGAAATATTTTTGCCGTTAATTTTATAAATTATTTATAATTTAAATAATATAATATTTTAATATATTATTAAATTATATATTTTTAATTATAAAATGTTATCCTTAAATAAGATATCCAACTCTTTTAAATTTAATACTTTATATGATTTTCTAAATGTAATTATCTTTCTATTTAATTATAATTAAAAGATTAAAATAAAATTAATCTGTTCTTTATTAAAAAAATATACCATAATTATATAAGAAAAATTATTAATATATATAAACTTTTTTTTTAAAATATATTTATAATTATTAAAATTAAAATTAAATTTAAGTAATTTAATCTTTAATTATTTAATAAATATAAAGGTTTCCTTTAGTTGCACATCAAATTTAATATAAGAATTCCTAAATATAATTGTTCTATTAAATATAATAAAAATAATAATTATATCTTTATTAATAACTACAATCACCTTATAAAAACCTTTCCAACTACCCTTTTCATAATAAATTAGAATTTTATTATTTATTAAAAATAATATAAATAAAATCTTTCAAATATTTAAACCATTCCTTATATTTAAAATATTTTTAATTAACTATTACAATTTAATTTTTTTAATTTCAATTATTACCTTTTAAATAATTTATACTTTCTTAATTTAAAGAAAAGTAAATAATAAATCCATATTAATTCTAAAATATATATTAAAAATTAAAAGGCAAAAATTAAATTATTTAAATTAATAATATTATTTATTACCTTAATAACTATTTATAATTATAATACTTTTAAATTAAAATTTTAAAATTTATTTATAATAATTTTATAAATTTTATAAATAAGGTTATAATACTTTTTTATTTTATTAAAAAATTAAAAATTTTTTATTAATATTTAATAATAAATGATTCCCATAATATATACCTTATTCCTAAATTTAATACTATTAAAATTAATATTAATATTATAAATGATTATATTAAGAGGTTTAAAGTAGGTATTAATCCAATACTATTTAAACATTTCCCAAATCTCCTTAATTAAAATCATCTTTATAAAATATATTATTTAAGATTTAATAATTATATTGATTATATATAGGGTAGGATGTTTATTAAAATATATAATATTAATAATCATTTTATAATTAAAATTTAAATTAAGATCTTTTAAATTAAATTTAAATTATTATAAAACTTTACACGTAATTTAACAATAATAACAAAATTTATTAATTTCTTTAATATTATTAATATTAATATTATAACCTACTTTATCCAATAAGATATATAATTTATCAATTAATAAATAATTAAAACAAATATATAATCATTATAATTCAATTTTTATAAAAAAAATATTTTTAAAATAAAACCATAAATATCCTTATTTTTCTATAACCTTAATTATTATATTATTTTTATAAATTAATTAATTAATTATATTATTAAAATATATTTCTATTTAATTTATATCTTTAAATAAAAGGAAAAATAAAATATTAATTTCTATAATATAAAAATTTATTT